>JACCGJ010024440.1:0-62622 GCA_013407085.1 Atriophallophorus winterbourni
TATGATTAAAATGGCCCCATACTCAGCAAATCGTGGTCATCACTCGAAGTTAGCACATCTGCACAGTAGATTGGACTGCCGCAGATACTGCTTTGCCGTCCGGATTACTGGTGCTTGGAACGCACTACCCCTTTCGGTTATTTCTGCCCCTCCCTAATTATTTTTAAAAACGCCTTGACCTCCATTTTTATCAAACGATACAATTCTTGATTATGCTTTTTTTACGCTTATATTCTTTGTTATACTGCACCATATCTTTCCCTCCTTCCACAGCGTTTCCCGTCCCAGCAAACATGGATCACATTTCCCATCGACCACTTTGCTGAACTGCTGAAACTTCTTCAGACCCAATATCCCAGTATCAGAAGTCCAAGCGCACGCAGTCTCAGCTGACCCTGTTCCGGAGGATGTGGTGGGTAGCGGTGTCCCGAGTTGACGCCCTACCTGTCCAAATGCCACAAAAATCCACGAATGTGACCCACTATAAGGCCTTGGAAACTCGAACATTTTACTATTCTTTTCTTTTCGACCCACCGCACATTCTACCCTGCGGTTTGTACAAGCTCCCCGCTTTTTATACCGTAATAAACTATTGACTATTAACCAAAGCTCCTCAACGAGTACCTTGCTTGAGATCTATGGGAGGTTCGACTGAACATGATGGTAAACGTAAAGCAGTTCTTCTCGCCGCTCAGTACAGTTCGGTTTACATAGAGGAGACGTTTCTAATTCCTCTGCTTCATAAGAGCAGCGCCAAAATGCCGGATATCTCGATCTCGCCAGAGATGTTGCACCATTTACTTGAACGACTCGATCTACACTCAAAACTGGCCCGGACGATATACACACAATGCTTTTAAAGTTATTGTCGAGTATTATACGCAAACTACTGGCGCTAATCTTCAATTTATCCCTGAGGTGTGGTAGGTTACCTTCTTCTTCTTCTTTTTGATAGACGACAGGGGTTCAAGGCCATTTAAGCCACATCTCCTTATATCAGCAACATAGTCCAGGAGAACCTCAGTTGAAGAAATCCTGTCCAGTGTTGTACAGCTTCGCTGTGTTTACAGGCAGTACCTTATCCACTAGTTGCTTGAATTGGTTTCCAAATCTTGCTAAAATAATCTCTTCCGGAAGCGCATTCCACAAGTTAACAATTCTTGTTGAGAGCGTGAATCCGTCTGTTAGACGTAGTGTCCTTCGCTTTTGAAGCTTTAGAGCATGGCCACGGGTTCTTGAGTCCGTCACGAGAGGGAAAAACTTGCGCAGCTCGTCACCGTAAGCTCCCAGTATTATGCGACGAGTTAGCAACAGGTCGTAGCGCACACACGGAATACTGAGCGACATGAGGTTGAGGCGTTGAACCCTCTCCACATTAGGAATTAATTTCAATTCTTGTAGTCGTTTCGTCGCCCGCCTTTTCAATTATTCCAACTGGTCACCTCAAGATCGGAAGTACGGCATTGTCAAACCAATGTATAAGGGCGGTGAAACCAGTGATCCGGCTAACTACTGACTGGTTACCCTTACTTCGGCAGTTGGGATGACTCCGGAACGACTCCTGAAAAAAACAGATTGAAGATTTTCTCTTTACAACCAGTCAGCTGCTCTTACATCTGATAGGGCATGGTTTTTACGCCAACGACGATCATGCGCATCCAATCTCATCCCACTGCTCACGATACTGTGTCGTGTATTTTGTCTGTTATTAATTCATCTGTTATTATAATTCATCGCTAATCGCATTCTTTGCTCTCTTATAGCTGTACTCTGATATAGACGAATAAAGCCCGGCTTTATCCACGACTACTCTTTTCACTTTGTGTTTGCTCTACTCACGACAATTTATTCGTCTATATTCAATCTCAATGGAACGTTTCCTAAAACCCGATCGTTTTGACGCTGATCCAAGCAACGCTGATTCGGCAAAATTGTGGAATTATTGGTTCCGCACATTCAACAGTTTCATTAATGCCATTGAAGGCTTGAATCCAAACAAACTTGATATACTCATTACGCATCTCGCTCCTCATGTTTACGATTATATATCTGAATGCCCCTCGTACGAGGATGCCGTTTCGACACTTCAGACTTTATTTGTTAAACCGAAAAACGAAGTTTTCGCACGTCATCTTCTGGCTACTTGCAAACAAGAAAATGCAGACAATTTAGATCAGTTTTTCCAGAAAATCAAATCTCTGGCCAAAGACTGTAATATTCACGCTGTCTCGGCCGACGAGTATCGTGATGATCTTATGCGAGACGCTTTCATAACCGGCTTAAGCTCAAATCACATCCGTCAACGGTTACTCGAACAATCATCCTTATCTTTTCAATCTGCTTTTGACCAAGCTCGGTCTATTGATTTGGCTGAAAAGCAATCAAAATCATTCAATCATACTTTTCCCTCTTGTGCTTTTCTAGACACCAACTCATCTATTAAAAACGATCCATGTACCACTGCTACACCGGAATTTATAGCCGCTGCACCGACTATTAAATGCTTCTTCTGTGGATTTTCGAAGCACCCTCGCATACGTTGTCCAGCTCGAGATGCTTTATGCAAAAACTGTGGGAAGAAAGGACACTTTCAAAAAGTGTGTATGTCCAAAATGAATCATTCTCCGGTCTCCTCAAGCATTCTTTCTCGTGTCACATCGACCACTTCGCCCGAATGTTTATCTAAGACCGTGGTGAAATTATACGTGAATAATCAAATCCTAGATGCTCTCATTGACACCGGTAGTTCTGACAGCTACATCTCTGCCTCTGTTGTTTACACACATCAATGGATTATTGCACCGTCTCACAACACTGTAACTTTGGCTTCAACCTTTCTTTCTAGTAACACAATCGGACATTGTAACGTTTCTATCAAGCATCAGGATACAATATACGACAATTTTAAACTGTCGGTCTTACCTGGTTTATGCGCCGATGTGCTTCTCGGTCATGATTTTCTACGTTTACACGAAAAAGTTGTTATTCCTTTTGGGGGTGCCAAACCACCACTGAACATATGTGGACTTGCTATTGCTCGTGTAGAATCTCCATCCTTATTCACACACCTGTCGCCTGATTGCAAACCTATCGTTACAAAGTCTAGAAGACATTCTCCTCGTGACGAAGAGTTCATTAGCTCAGAAACCCAACGTTTGTTAAAGGATGGAATTATAGAAAACTCCGATTCCCCCTGGCGAGCGCAAGTGCTAGTTACGACGAACGAAAACCACAAACGCAGAATGGTAGTTGATTACAGTCAAACAATCAATCTCTATACAAACCTTGACGCCTACCCTTTGCCTCGCATAGACAGTTTAATCAATAAAATTGCCGGGTATGATTTTTATTCTGCTCTCGATCTGAAAAGTGCTTATCACCAGATACCCATTTCTGTAACAGATCGCCCATATACTGCCTTCGAAGCTTGTGGTAACCTGTACCAATTCTGTCGTATACCATTCGGTGTTACTAACGGAGTAGCATGTTTTCAACGCACAATCGATTCAATCATTCGCCGAGAAAAACTCTCAGACACTTTCGTATATGTTGACAACGTCACAGTCTGTGGAAAGACTAAAAGTGAACATGATTATAACCTTTCTCGCTTTCTTGCTGTCGCCAAACAATACAACCTCGAATTCAATGAAAGCAAAAGCATATTTACCTGCAATCGTCTCCAGATTCTGGGTTACGAAGTGTCCAAGGGCGTTATCAAGCCTGATCCAGAAAGGCTCAGACCTTTAAAAGAGCTTGCTCCCCCAACGAATCTAAAAGAGCAACAACGTGTTGTGGGAATGTTCGCCTACTACTCGCAATGGATCTCCAAGTTTTCCGATCAAATTTATCCGTTATCACATAATCGTACTTTTCCGCTACCCGTTGTGGTCCAAGCAAGTTTTGATAAATTGAAGCTGGAGCTCGAACAAGCCGTAATACACACAGTGGATTACAATGTTCCTTTGACTGTCGAAACCGATGCATCGGATATCGCCATTGCTGCAACGTTGAACCAAAATGGCAGACCAGTTGCTTTCTTTTCCCGAACGCTAAACCACAGTGAGCAGCATCAATCGGCCATCGAAAAAGAAGCTTGTGCTATTGTCGAAGCGCTTCGTAAATGGAGACACTATCTACTGGGAACTCATTTTAGGTTGGTAACAGATTCTAGATCGGTTGCATTCATGTACGACCATCATTCGAAAGGAAAAATAAAGAATGACAAAATACAGAGATGGAAGGTTGAACTCTCTCCGTTTCACTACGATATAATCTATCGACCTGGCAAAGAGAATCAGGGTGCCGATACGTTATCCCGTAACATATGTTCTACTCTGATGACGCTGAATGATCTTAAAAATCTTCATGAATCTCTGTGCCATCCAGGAATTCGTCGGATGAATCATTTTGTCCGTTCAAAAAATTTGCCATATTCACTTGACAATATAAAGACAGTAATTTCTCAGTGCCGCGCCTGCGCCGAAATAAAGCCACAATTTTACAAACCGGAAACGAGAACCCTAATTAAAGCCACGCAACCCTTTGAACGATTAAGCATGGACTTTAAGGGCCCGATGCCCTCTTCCTCGCGTAATAAATATTTGTTAACCATAGTTGATGAATATTCACGTTTTCCATTCGCTTTTGCTTGTTCAGACACTAGCACAAAAACAGTAATCGATTCTCTTTGTCGTCTGTTTTCCATCTTTGGCATGCCTGCATTTATTCATACTGATCGTGGTTCGTCGTTTATGTCGTCCGAGTTACGCAATTTCCTACATGATAAAGGTGTTGCAACTAGTAGAACGACCGCCTATAATCCCCAAGCGAATGGGCAAGTAGAACGCTTAAATGGAACGCTATGGACAGCAATTCAACTCGCTCTAAAATCTCAAAATCTTCCAATCAGCTCGTGGGAAACTGTGCTACTAGACGCTCTCAATTCTATTCGTTCTCTTCTATGTACAGCTACAAACTCAACGCCACACGAACGGTTGTTCAAATACGACAGAAAGTCTCCCGCAGGGACCTCACTACCAAGTTGGCTGCTTCAACCAGGTCCTGTTCTGTTGAAAAACTATAATCGTAATTCTAAATATGATTCGTTGGTGGAAGAAGTGGATTTACTTGAGTGTAATCCTAATTATGCCCATATCCGGTTTCACAATGGGAGAGAGGATACTGTAGCTACACGGCACCTGGCTCCTCGGGGTAATCTAGATCACATTCCGGTCGAATACGTGACGATATCGAATTCAACTGATGATGTCCCATCCGAACTTACATCAGATCTGTCACCCACATCTCCTTCATCAAATTCACTCTATACAGGTTTAACGTCCGATAATGTTCAAACTTTGATAGACAAACAACAACGTGTACACCCCTATAATCTAAGAAATCGGCAAGTTTAACATTGCACACGCTATTCTTTCAAGCACTCTATGGTCCTTAAATCTACCGGGGGAGAATGTCGTGTATTTTGTCTGTTATTAATTCATCTGTTATTATAATTCATCGCTAATCGCATTCTTTGCTCTATTATAGCTGTACTCTGATATAGACGAATAAAGCCCGGCTTTATCCACGACTACTCTTTTCACTTTGTGTTTGCTCTACTCACGACACACTGGTGTGTGCTGAACTTGAACTTGATCGGGGTCACCCGGTAGTCACTGCCTTCATGGACCGTTGTTTTTCAATTTACCGTCTATTGCTCAAGCTCCGTGCGGGTTGTGTAAAGGGACCTGTTCTAACGATTGAAGACTTCCTTGTTGATCGGTTATACACATGTCGCGGTTAACAGGAGTCGATCGCAGATTAAGTCCAACAGAACTGTACCTTGCCAGCATAACTTCCGCCATTTTCGAAGCGCCACACTGCTCATTGGAGATCCCGCATCGGCGGGCCTTGGTCACGCAAATGGACCATATGCTATCAGCTACTTCCTGGATTTAGTATGTATGTATGTCTGAAAGCACAAGCTGATCCCAGGGGCAAAGTGCCGCACAGCAGAGACTGCACGTGGGCTGAGATACTGTCAGGTTGCCCAGGCCTAGACAGATATGAGAAAGAAAATAGAACAGGAAATGATAGTGAGACTCCAGCCTGTTTCAGCATGCCGATCAATTTAGCACGGTGTTAGCCGCACAGCACAGAAGTACTGCACGATTGCACATCAGTGCACTGGTGATAAGCTATAATATGAGCGAAACTTGTGTCAAGTGCTTCTTTTGCTGACTTACGAGATCAGATTTGTTCATTTTTTATGTATATGATACTGATTATGAATAACGTTAAATGGGTGGTTTGTTTGCATGCACGCCAACCTACTTTCTTGAATTTGTTATCTTTAACTGATTCCTTACTTTATATTCAGCTGAATGGAAAGTGTTGAAGACTCAAATTTAACCGAAGAGCTCACGATACTTAAAAATAAACTGGAAGAAGAACGTTCCCGTTTAAACGATGGTGATCGTAAGTAATGTAACTTATGACAACAAAATATAGTTGTTGAACTATGTGTCAATATTGAACCTGCTCCTCAGTTCAATCTTCGAACAAGACGTGTGTTAAAAGGTCATCAGGGCAAGGTTCTTTGTGTGGCATGGGCGACGGATAAACGACATGTAGTCAGTTCGTCACAGGTAATTAGTAGTTCATCTTTTCATACCATGACCAGGACGGTAAAATCCTTGTTTGGGATGCATTCACAACAAGCAAGGTAATTACTCTATAATATTCCATTCGACAGGATTTCTCTATCTCTATGCCGACGACCTGGGTAATGACATGTGCTTACAGCCCATCAGGTGGTTTTGTTGCTTGCGGGTAAGTGTACACCTCATATCATCTCCCTTTTTAGTGGACTGGACAACAAATGCACTGTATATCCTTTGGTCATGGACGAAGACCCAGTTCTGAAAAAGAAACTCGTAGCAACTCATACTTCGTACTTAGCATGCTGTCAATTCAACCTTTCTGATCACCAATTGTTAACTGGTAGTGGTGATAGCACGTGTGTGCTTTGGGACGTCGAGTCTGCGCAAATCATACAAAGTTTTCGTGGACATGCAGGGGATGTTTTGAGCGTTTCGTTGTCTCCGTCTGAATCTGGCCGAGTATTCGTGTCTGGTGTGAGTCGTTGTTCTAAAGTGTTTACCTATAATTCCCTAAAGATTTGTATACTTCGGAATTTTGCTATTGGCAAGAACCCATTTTATTCTGCAATTTTTAATCGTTTTTATATAATACTCTACCCCGAAGTTCAGATTACAACAGGTGTTTTAGATTACCGTCTACTTTTCGGATACAGTTTTCCTTCTATAGACAATCGGATCCTGTCATAAATTATTCCTATCTTTTGTAAACTTCATAAAATCACTGTTGGTTACTCCAATAGTTTATATATAATCAATCCATACCGTTTTTAATTTAATATGCTGCTGATTTAACCGAAAACCAATCGGATTGAAACATTACGCATCATTTGAAATTAGCTCAGACGATCGTGTTATCAGAAACGGTCCCTTTAAGCCTCGGTCGTGACGCTCAACGCGTAATCTATTCATGCGCAAAGCTTGGTTATCGATAAGGCGCAATATTTGGAGCATACCGACTTATCTTTACTCTATGCATAGTTAATAACAAAATAATATATGCCTTGCTTCAGTGAAATGACTAATTTTTCAGATCGATCAAGATGGTGAAATAGCGCTAGCAATGCATCTGCGAAGGTTCAAGGGAAACAAGTTGTGCTTGTACGCCTCTGTGGGGTACGGTTGGTTCCAAAGGTTGTCATAGCCGGGGGTGGCAGTGAGAATAATCTCCCACTGTTTATAAAATGCTCTTATATGGCACGCGTCTGAAATAGCCTCTGACAACCAAGTCCAGCTTCTGGCCTGCAAGAGTAGCTCCCCGAGCCCGGCGGAACTGCTTCTACCAACAGGAGAATGGGCGAAGGCGAGTGAGTGACGCTTCAAAACCACTTTGCTTCGGGCAGATGTAGCTCGTTAGCCTGGGAGGGCATTTCATCTAAGGGAAGGAAAACCCTGATTTTCAACCTCCGCTGCCTTGCGGGATACCCGATCGCGGGAAAGGCTTCGGTAGAAAACCCTGAGGAAAAACCTGGAACAGAGTCTGGTAGACCACCTCTTTCTGTCAACTTCGACGCCGCTTTGTACCCAAATCCCCAAGAACCTTCATTGAACCCGATTCATTCTCCAGGAGGAGATAGTCGCACAACAGTAAAAGTAAAGTAAGTTGGGGTACGGTTGGCACGATCAACATAAAAAGGACCAATTCTTATGTTCTTTGGAGTCCTCAAACCTTCCTCGTGAAGTGACGGTTTTCGAAATGATTTCTATCTATCAGGTAGAATGACCTCACTGGTTGAACCACTTACTCGGAGCAATCTGGTTGTAAGGCATCACTCAAACACTTTCGCAATCCCTGCTGCTAGTGAGATCAATTTTACTGGGCTCATGAAAGCCTTCAAGGCAGATGTGCAATCGTGCAGTACTCATGTGCTGTGGCTAACATCGTGCTAAATTGATTGTCCACCGGTAGTGAGCTGCATGCTGATACACGCTGGAGTCACACTACCATTTCTATTTTCTTTCTCACCTGTCTAAGCCTGGGCCACTTGACAGTATCTTAGCCCACGTTTAGTCTGACTGTGCGGTACTTTGCCTGGGTCAGACTTGTGCTTTCATACCATATCATCAAGGGAAACCATGGCTGAATTTGGTTGTCTCGCCGTATTCACGGTTTCCCTGAAGACCGAACTGCTTGGTCACAGAATTGTGATTTCATATAACCATCTTCGGGTTGCAGCCATATCGTTTAACGGTTCTATCCAACTAATGATCCACCTAATAGTTGGCCAGAAACGGTACGCGATATGACTGCAAACCAAAGTCAGTGGTGCCAGTGTTTATTTATCACGTGTCATAATTTTATCCTACATCAGTGTCGTCTTTTACACAAAAGAAAAAGTCACATTATCGCATGCAGTGAAACTGCAAAACAAGCTGCTTTTTATTCACATTCGTGTGGTGTACTTGATGACAACCCAAAACCTATTGTTTACATTAAGGCGAAGATTCTTAATCTTTATCGAATCATAATAGAACGCAATTGAACTGCCTCTTACATTTCAGGGATGTGACTGCTGTGCAAATGTTTGGGATATGCGATCGGGTCAGTGTGTCCAAGTTTTCCAGGGCCATGATTCGGATGTCAATTGCGTTCGTTTTTACCCAAGCGGGGATGCTTTCGCCACGGCGTCGGACGATTCAACTATCCGCCTATTCGATTTACGAGCGGATCGTGCGTTGGCCGTTTATAAAAAGGATAGTATTTTGTTTGGTTGTAATGCTGTGGATTTCTCTCTAAGCGGTACGTTCAATATCCCTACGTTATCTGATTTGGGTTGTCATTTTCAGAATCAAAGTCAGTGTCATATTCATAAAAATGCGGATGCCTGCTTTTCATAAAATGGTCACAAAATAATATCAAAACAAAAGGAAACTTGATCTCCGAGGTTTAATGATATTCAGGAATTCAAAACAGATACTATTAATCAACATGTGTACGTCTGCAAGAATGAACATACATTATACCAATGTATTTTGGTGCTCACATCCCGATCCCTTACATACCACAACCGGTTTCTGAATGTTTGCCGTCATCAGGTGGAGACAGTAAGATCAGGTTCAGTTAGCTTTGAAACATACATTATGTTTTGCGACTACTCATCAGTAACAAGTCCTTCGAAATATTCACAAAGTTTATTACAACGGTCCACATTGGAAGCACTAGACTCGAGTTTCGCTCTTATTTGAGCTCATCAGCAGTGCATATCCTGTCTCGCGTCTGATTCGAACTCAGGGCCTTCACCATTGCAGTCTCACAACTTACGGCCGTCCACTGTCCACCGTTTGACCGATCGCTATTAAGCCTTTTTAAATGTTTCTCCAGACTGGCACATTTGAGTGAACCAATCACTCGTTGCTATTCTACATTTAAATCGTGTATGCATGTATAAAACGACACGCTTGATCTAGGCAGTGCCGCACAGATTGAATTGAATACAGGAAAGGAAAATAGGTATGACCGTGATAATTCAGCGTGTATTCGCATGCAGCTCACAACCGGTGGGAAATCAATTTAGCACGTATGAGGAAATCTCATCATTTAAATTCACGCTAATATTGATACCATCGACCGGGAAGTAGTTCGTTATCCACCTGATCCATAATTGTAGCGAAAGTTGCCAATCGACGGCGTAAGTCTCACTTCAAATAACTGCGGCACTTTGCTTAGATCATGCTTGTGATTTCATACATACATCCAGACTTGTGATTTGACGTATTCGTTTTGCACTGCACCTATTATGAGACGGCTTAGTCGTCTTGAAGGTAAATGTGAAGATGCAAACAAGGATTTACCCTCGACTGTACACAAAATGTTAGCCAACATTGTCCACAAGAATAACTAAATGAGCTGCAGGTTTTGAACACTGATTTTAACGCCGCGATGAATAAAGATGCTTAAAATTTATGTGTTGTAGCCAGAATGGATTTGGAGAATGCCTTCAGGCATTTAACGTTGAAAACCCACTTGTGCTGTCACAGTGAAAACTACTTCCGCTAAAAATGTTCACATATCCTAAACTTATTAATAGCAAACTGTTCGGCAAATTCCACGAAATTCAATGGTTCGTAATTCAGACATCGTTTTCAAATCTTATCGTTTCAACCATATGACCACTATATATTACTTTTTCAGACCGTTTATCCTGGAATGGATTAGGGATTTTTATTGTTCTACTTAACTACACACCCATATTGCTTAAGCTACTGATTCTGGTTAATGGTGCCCTCCTGTTTGACGATTATTATTTCGCTGCTCTATTTTTCAATTGTGTGATCGCAAATTCCCGCGTTCATTTTGGTGATTTTTACGTATGTTTACCAAAATTATTTCATCTCTTCACTGATCCCGCAAATATTTATTCGCAGGTCGACTTCTGTTTGGCGGTTACAGTGACTACACCGTAAACATGTGGGATGTTCTCAAAGGGCATAGAATCTCTATCATGTACGGTCATGAGAACCGAATATCCTCATTGCGAACTAGCCCAGACGGCACGGCGATATGCACAGGCAGCTGGGATGCTACTTTACGAGTATGTGTTTGCTAGAATGATTGCCTGTGTTGGCATTGTTCCAGGTTCTCTAAAACTACTATTCTTGATTTACAGATCTGGGCTTGAGCGCTCCATATTCCCTCGACGTTCTTGTGTGCAATAATGTCCGCGTGCATTTATCAAGCATAATTTATTTTCTTTCCTGTTACTTCATTATAGTAATTTTATTCCACTTATTCTGAATGGACAAACACTCATTCCTTCCTTCTCATCAATTTGTTACAAAATCAATTACAAAATTCCGATTCGGAGTGTTACACGACAGCCAAATAATGCGTTGTACAAAGATTGCCTAGTGGGAAAAGTGTAGGGCAGTTGGGATGGCATTCTTGTGTTGCCGTTGTTTTTCCAACGGGTATTATATTCGATGCGTAATACTACAGTACTTCTGTGCCGCGAAGCTATCCGGTACTGCGCTACATGCAGAAACATGTTCCAGTCTTACTACCATTTTTATTTCGTTTGAGTCTAGGCCTGGGGAACCGGACTGTATCTTAGATCATGCTCAGTATTTTACTGCGTAATTTGCCTGGATACGGGCTGGTGATTTCATATATACATATTCAATGGTACTTGAATGCATTTTGAGATTGATGCATAAAAAGATAGACAAGTTCATCACGCAATTACGTTCAATAAACACTTTTTGTTATTACACTGCACGCAGATTTTGAAAAAATATAACAAAACCACCCTTCTAACCGGTTTGCAACTGGGTTTTACCTAACCAGGGAGGTGGAAATTTTGGACCATGACGCGACAAATGATATTTTTCTGAACTTAGCGCTATGGCAGGCTTTTTCAATTCAGCGCGCAACAGTGTAGACTAGTCATTTAGTTGTTTCTCTCAAGCTGTGTGAATACGGTGCGGTATGGCAACTGGTGATGATATTCCTAGGCCTGGGCAACCGGACACTATCTTAGCTCCTGCGCAGCACTTTGCCTGGATCATGCTTGTGATTTCTCGGATTCTTTTATGTTTACATAATATCTTAGCAACGCGTTGCTGACCGAATGCGAGGAAGCTTATGCGGGTGATGCATATCAAAAGCCGAAAGACAACGCTCCAAAAGACCAGATTTCACAGCCTTGGGGAACTATTTTGATTAAATGAAATATCGTTTCAACGAATAAAGTTTTCTTCTTCTATTCGCCCGCTACCAGCAATGCTGGAACAATTTTGCCCACAGATTCCATTTCCGTAGCCTTAGAACATCAAATTTTTCGCTCGGCCTTCAAACTGGAAACCGGTTTGCGATTAACAATCTTTCGAGTTACCATAAATTTTACCAGCAGAAAGCAACCGACGTCGGTCAATTGGTCGGAGAATTCGCAGAAATCCAATGATTAACTACGCAGGAAGTCAGCCCACAAGTATGTAACGTGGCTATCTTCAAGGATTCTTTCCCACGCTATTGTTAGTCGATACTATCTTTGGAAACTCCAGAAAGACGCAAACTCAAAGTGGCTTGAAACTCTGATAACCGAGAGATCATTGGCCATGGCGATAATCAACTGCCTCGTGACATTTCTACGTTTTCCGCCAAAGGGTAGAACCACACGTGCAATCGTGTGGTACTGTACCGTGCAGTGCGGCTTGCTTACATTACTTTTGTGCGACTATCTCCTCCTGGAGGATGAGTATGCTTAAATGAAGTCTTGGGAATTTGAGTACAAAGCGGCGTCCCCAGCACCACTCAGCGTTTGTTCGAGTCAACTTCTCTAGCCTTTGCACAACCAAGTGCGATCTGTAAGGCAGCAGGGAGTTACTAAAAAGAGGTGGTGTGCACCAACTAACCCTCTACGAGACTCTGCTCCACATTTTTCCTCAGAGTTTTCTCCTGAAGCATTTTCCGCGATCGGGTATCCCGCAAGGCAGCAGAGGTTTAAAATCAGGATTTTCCTTCCCTTAGATGAAATGCCCTAACAGGCTAACGAGCTCCATCTGTCCGAAGCAAACTGGTTTTCAGGCGTCCAACACTCGCCCATTATCCTTTTGATAGAAGCAGTTCCGCAGGGCTCGGGGAGCCATTCGTGCAGGCCAGAAGCTGGAGTTGGAGGTCATAGGCTATTTGAGACGCGCGCCATATGGGAGCATTTTATAGACAGTGGGACCTTATCTCCATTGCCACCTTGGCTATTACAACCTTTGCGCGACAAACGGTGGTGAACTGCATGCAGAAAAAGGTTGGATTCTCATTGCCATTTTTATTTTCTGTTTAATAGAAGTCTAGGCAACCTGACAATATCTTAGCCCGCGTGCAGTTTATGACTGAGCAGCACTTTGCCTGATCAGGCCTGGGCTTTCACACATACATATTCCCGCTAAAATGCATCGAGAGATTAGTAGAGACTGAAGCATGAGCTGAGTCTGGACAATTGCCCCCGTATGGGCGGCAATCTTGCACACTCCCTGCCACAAATAGCTACGATCGATATGGTCAATTTGCATGAACGAGACCGCTGATGGAGATTTAAATGTGGAACAGTGACGCTTTGAATGTTGGAAGTTAGAGTTGGCAAGATAGAGTCTGTATTCTGAGCACAATCTAAGCAATCTTTCACCATTATCATTACGATGACAATCGAGACCAAACCTTCCACCCCAGAAATGCTCATTTGGAAATAGATGACTTGCACGCGCATTTATGTCTCCAGCTAAGTAAACGATACCACTCCTTTATGCAAGTCTAATCCATTACTGGTTTTCCACTGAACTCATCCTTGACAAGTTCAAAATTACAATTACTCAATGCCTAAACAGCAGCTACAAACAGGTTATGGGATTGGTTGCGGCATAGGCCTATCTTGCACGAAGCCTTTAGTCTTGTATGATGTATGTATGAAAGCACAAGCCTGATCCAGGCAAAGTGCCGTACAGTCAGAGACTGCACGTGGGCTAAGATACTGTCAGGTTGCCCAGGCCTAGACAGATATGACAAAAGAAATAGAAAAAATAGAAATGGTAGTGAGACTCCAGCCTGTTTCAGCATGCAGCTCGCCACCGATGGCCAATCAATTTAGCACGGTGTTAGCCGCACTGCACATAAGTACTGTACGATTGCACATTCGTGCACAAAGACTGTCGACTGAGATTCGGTCTAACCGTAGCGGCTTCAGCTGTTACTCACGATTCTGACACCAGCTTCATCAGATATCGAGGCGTCGTCATCCATGGACAGGTCTTTCATAAATTTAAAGACTTGAACAATGGCCTAACGAAGCTAGAGTTTTGCGTGCGCGATTCCGACATCCTACATTGATATCAAGGGTATGTAGTGTGAGAGCCAGCGCTGTCTGTTGTCCTATGCTTGTTCAAGTTCGCAGATCAAATGGTGCTTATGTGAACGGTACGCGTGGCCGGAAGAACACTATGTAGGCATTGGATCAGGCAGCATATTAGAAGGAGATAGACTTGTAGACTTTGGTGAACCAACTGCATTTCTGTCAATGCTGCCTTGTGGAGAACTACAAAACAAAAAAAACGGTTATCAGAGTTTACATGCAGTGTGAGATCACTGAAAGCATTGTGAGCAAAGAGTGAGAGAGCACTGGATCTGTAATTTCACCTGTATTTTCATAGTTACCTGTGGGCGCGATACTACATGATTACCCAGAAGTTGTTTTACTGGCCTCCGCCTAGAGCTTTTGGTTAATAAAAACCTGAAACAAGGCAGTGCTTAAATATTGAGTTTATGCGACCTGTATTGACTTTCCCGATATGAGGTCACGGGGGTACCAACTATCGAACCACGTTAAGGTCCAGTCTCAGTGCGATGGCACCTAACAATTGTAAAACTCTTACCCAGGACTGGAGCAACTCTTTTCCAAATCTGTGTGGTCAATCTAGAACTGGTCGATTTTTCGTTTACCTCGGCGGTTATGTCTGCTAGCGGCTGTCAAGGACGGCATCTTACGTGTACGCAAAGCGGTTGTAGCGTATGCATTATGTGGCAGAACCACATTGCTAAGATAACATGCAAAAATACAGACTTCGAGAAATGCTCATTCTAGCCGCTTATTTCTAGTCTGCGAGAAACAATCGGGCGGTGTGGTGCACGGGAATGAAGAAGTTCACCGCAATCCTGTGCTGTCGCACATATTGAACAGCCTGGGTGTGGTCCAATAGTTAGTTAGAAACCTTATGCGATATAGCTGCGAACAGAAACCAATGGCTTGGTTATTGTCATAAATTTTATTCCATACGCACGTTAGCTTATCTGCTTATCCTGATTCACGTTGCTTAGCATTGTCTAGCTGTAAACCTGTTCTCCATGATGACGCAAAAGCCTCGTCACCCAGCAATAATAAATTATTATTAAAACTACCGAAATACCTAAAACGATCTACAATTTTAGACGCTTGATAAATCGCTGTGCTGCACTCAAGTACTGCAATTAGAAGGTGGAAAATGCATTTCAGATGCTAGCGCAATATTAGATAGCATGTTTAGTGTAGCCTGTGCATCGGTACACGAATCGAAATGTGGAACAATTCTTCAATCCTCTCCTAATCGAGAAGCTTAACACCTGAAAAGAGAACACCCAAAGATGGACTATCATCGTCGTGTAAATCCATCATAGCATTAATTACAAAATCAATGCTTATGGTGTCAAAAGATCAGAGTTCATGCACTAAAGACTTTCTTTAGAATAAGTTGAGCTTCTGTTCTCAAGCTCTATATTCTCCTTATCGTCATCATCATGAGGCACAAGTCTGAGGTCGGCTAAACGGCATAGCAACATGATGCTGGAAAAGCATAGAAGGAAGCGCTTGAAAAAAGCGGGCAAGCGGAATATACAAAAGAAAATGCGCAAAAACAGCTTGTTTTTGTAATTTCACTTCATGCGGGTTTGTGATTTTTGTTGTTCCATCAAATATAATACCGGGTTAAACAATTATGTCACAAATAATAAGATAAACTGGCGCCACTGACATCGGTTTCAGCCATATCTCGTAAGGTTTCCAACCAACTATAAGTTGGATTTTTTGGACCGCACCTACGCAAACGAATATGCCCCAGAGTCTAGCGCAAATGTGAGTTTCTTCATCCCAACGCGCCACGTCATGGACTGACCACCCGATCGTTTCTCCCAGCTTCTACCAGGCTCTGCGAATAAGGCGCGGTATGGTAAACGGTGATGAGGCATTCATAAAACATGGCCCAACTATTGCAACCGAGCAAGCATCAACATTTCTCTCAGTCCGTGGCCTTTTGGTTTTAACACTAGCTTGCAGGCATCCATAATTGTAACGCGATGGTGCCACCGAATGCAAGCAAATCCTATGCAGGCAGTGGGTGCCAAAAGCCGTTTGTCATAGTATCTACCTCATCTACTCTAAGCTGCACGTAAATTGTGGGGCAATTGTGATGTCGTATTGTGAACCGAAGAGCTTAGTGCCCTTTGTTTAGAAGGTTGTCACAGCCGAGGGTGGTAGTAGGAATGAGCCACCTACTATCTATAAAATGCTCCCACGTGGCGTGCGTCTCAAATAGCCTCTGACAACCAAGCCCAACTCCTGGCCTGCACGAGTGGCTTTCACAAGCCCGGCGGAACTGCTCTTACTGACAGGAGAAGGGGCGAAGGCGGGTGACTGGCGCCTTAAAACCAGTTTGCTCCGGGCGGATGGAGCTCGTCAGCTACTGGCAATCCATCTAGGGGAAGGAAAACCCTGACTCCGAACCCCCACTGCCTTGTGGGTCACCCGATTGCGGGAAAGGCTTCGGGAGAAAACCCCGAGGAAAAATCCGGAGAAGCCCCGTAGGTAGATAACTAGCGCACAGCGCGTTTATCTGCCAACTCCCTGCTGCCTTGTATGTTGCACTTGGCTGTGCCAGGGCTAGAGAGGTGTACTCGAACAAACACCAAGTGGTGCTTGGGACATCACTTGTACACTATCCCCAAGAAACTTCATGATGATGTCTCAATCCGAGACATCAATGAAGCCGGCTAATTCACCCGTGGAGCCAGCCGCACAAAAGTAAAAAGTAAAGTAAGTTTAGAAGACAAACATGACCAACAGAAACACTTAATTAATCAACACTTTCAAATAATCCTCAATATTTTCAGATTCGCACACGTATGTGTTTACTTAACGAGAAGGGCTTGAACATTAAACCGCACACATTACAAACGTAAAAAGCATGATAATCTGATTTTATACGTTTCATCATAAACATTAAAGCGAAGATGATTTGGTTATCTGAAACGATTCCCCAACACAACAATAACTTCATTATTAACAATAAGGATGAGAATTGCATTTGCTTGGCGAAAGCATGGGGACGTACAAGAAACAGCAAAAATGTCATGATGGAAGATCACCGTTAACAGTTGGGACTTCTTTTGTTTCTGATTCGGATGGAGGTTTTTCTTGCAAATTTAAATTGCTCATCTGAAACTGTATTTCAGAATAAGAGATTACCTTCGAATTAATTAAATCTTCTGTCAAACCATTGATAATATCGCGAAAACGGAAAAGAGAACGGCTGGGTATGGTGATAGCTGTTCTTGATGACGTACGAACTTCCGATATACGGAGGTATGTTCCGTATCTGTTGTATGAAGAATCAAAGTATAGTGTTCGATTGTCGACCCTCATAAATTTTGATTCAGGTAGGTCTACAGCTAAAAGAGTTATACAAGCTATAAAATACCTTTAAGTTCCTCTACTTTAGCCCCGTCCCACCATTTTTCAAGAAGACTGTCAATTGCATTGTACAAATCTTGCATTCCTTCGGAAGGCATAGCTAACTGCACACGATTAGTAGCAGAGAGCATTGTGATGCGGAGAAAATGGCCTCGTTTGTTCTTCTTTAAATCGAGAAAATACCTTCTTAATCGGTAATTCACAACATGCGATTTAATAAGACCATCGCCATTGTCAATATCCAGGTTTTTGGATTCCGCATCCGAAGGCTTGTCGCTTTCAATTGATTTTTCTTCTGTATTTCGAAGGACGCCATCTAAGACACTAATTAAATCCTTCAGCCGATCCCGTATGTCAGACGCAGCACTCAACGTCAATACTATCCTTGCTTTCCGGCCATCGGCACTTACCTTAAGGCATATACATAATATAATGAATACCTCAGCTAGTTTCATGAATACACCTCTGTGGTTTCGTTTTACATCTACGTAGAAGCGTTTTCGTTGTACTTGAAGCGCAACACTCGCAAGATCTTCCTCCTCATGAACTTCAAGATATGATGCGTGGAATTAACTTACTACGCTGCGATGGTCGGGGAATATGTGCAACCATTGGAAAGTGCAATTTTTGTGGATACATTAGAGGAAGCATTTCGAGAAATGTGACAGAAATTTACAGGTGTTTGAATCGAATAAGTGAGAAAATATACACGCCTAACTATCAACACCGAATTAACCGCGGTGACCAAACAGCAATTTTAAACTGCATTTTAAGAATTTATTAAATGATAACTCAGTTATTATATACATCATTAGGTAGGTTTCATTTCGATGCGAAGCACAGTAATACTCATAACCTGAATTCGCCCACTGAAAAATAATGCTCTGTTTAACGAAACTTTTGAGCTTTCCTGCTTTGGCATAAAATATCGATGAAGGAATAATGATGGAAGTTCAGATCAGTTTGCACTGGGCAATTTCTGGTTGAGACGCTAATCGAGCGTCCAGATATATTTCGTAGGTATGCCACATAGGAGCGTCCACGACTTCAAACAATATCTTCACGAATTTGTTCAGGTATGAGTTTATTCTGGAAAGCAACAGAAATACTCCCATCAATTCTTCTTGTTCTTTTTCTGAATCAAAAGCAGTAGAATTGAAATCCCGTTTAAGCTTCATCACATCTATACACGTAGGTGACTTTTGCTGACAAGTCAAACCCTGAGAGTAGAGGAACGCCACTAAATTACTCCAGGACCGGGTCCATCCGTCTCCACAAATGCTGAACTAACGCGCTTTTGAATAGCTATTCTGATTGTAGAGACTGAAGCCCATTCGGTTGCGAGTTCCTCGTGTTCACCACTTGCATGGATTTCATGCTCGCGTTACTCAGCTTTAGCCTTCTAGGCTTCTGCAACTTAAGGTCATGTCCACGAGTCCTCGACTCACCCACTTATCGGATAAACCGGAGGAACTCGTCTCCATAACGACCGAAAGGAATATGGCCTGTGAGCAGCAGGTCAAAACTTCCACTTCGAAGTTCTAGGGGGTAAAGTTTTAGCAATCTCCTTCTATCGTCGTACGGGAGGTGGCGCATTCTGTGAACCGTCTTAGTCCCCCTCCTTTGTTCTGTTCGCATTCACCTTTAGACTGAAGAAACGCAACGTTGACCCATATTCTAACAGAGGACGGACGTTCGCAGAGAAAAGTGTTTGGAACATTTGCGGTGTAGTCTTTGCAAATAAACGCTGAATCGCCCAGGGCATCTGGTACCGCTGCCTATTCTCCGACAAGTGTCGACTTTCGACTTGAAGGAATCCATAACCATAATCCCTAAATCTTTTACGACATTCATCGCCCTAATTGGCTTACTTTTCAGAAAGCATTCACCGGCAGTGTCATCGGAGTTTATGCGCATGACGACTGTCTTGTCCTCATTTATAGGTAGTGACCAGCGAGGTGTCCAGCTGACTATTTTATCGACTGCTTGTTGCAGTTGCTTGTTGCCATCGCTGGAACCTACAGAGGTTCACAGTTTCAGACCATCCTCGAATAGAAGACAATCAATGGCTACCACATCTGGAATGCTATTCACGAAAATTTTGAATAACAATGGGCAAGAACTGATCCTTGCTATCATCACTGAAGACAAATATCCATTCACCTCTACACGGTTTGACCACATGGATATTATTTCCTCGATCAGCGTAAGAAGACGCGCTTGCATACATAGACCTTCCAGCTTGAAAAGCAATCGGCGGAGGGGACCGTGGTCGAACTCCTCACTAACGTCGATAAAAACAACATTGACCGATTGACCAGATTCATTCAAGGCACGCCAATTTTCGCGCGTCAGAAGCAGATTACTTACGCTTGAACGATTTTTGGTGAATCTGTGTTGTTGTGGACAGCATCATCCGCACCCTAAAAGGAATTGCTCGATTTTCATCGTGATCAACTTCTCTGAAAAATTTCGATTACAGAAGTCGTGTGACCGTCCTGTAATTAGCGAGACACCCTAGGTCCTCATTCTTAAACATAAGTTAAATAATTCCTTGTTTCCATTTCTGTGGCAAAACGTCTAATATTACCGATTTTTAAACAACCTAGCCAGCGGGTCAAACAACAGATTTGAGAGTGTTCTTCAAACCAAAACATGAATACCGTCTGCGGACCGTGTGTCTAACTGTTCCATCAGGAGTATAACCGTCTCCACATCTACAACGACATCAAAGAGGAACTCACTGTTTCGAAAGACAGAAGGGAGATCGCCGTCTTCGAGACAGTACACCGATGCATATTGATTAGTCGTGGCTTCAGCTTTCAAACCATCTCTCAGTAATGTCTACCTAATTATTATCCATCAAATTAGGTATATACGGCAACAAATGTATGCGAATAAGTGTTTTGGTGCACAAGCAAACTCGTGCAGATGTTTCTAGTTTGCCGATACTTGTCGAAGTCTGTGGCGTTTTCAGGCTTAAGAATATCGACCACAGCCTTCGGCGTTGCCGCAAACATTGTAGAGGCTCCTTGTCAAACCTTGGGGAAACTTTCACCTGATGACGATTCGGAAACTCAGAAACTCAGAAGGTTTTATGGTTGAAAAGCATTAAGCTTGAAAATAACCATAGGATAACAGGTATATGGAAAACTATACAAAATCTCACAAAAGTCAATCAGGAGAGTTACATACCGCATGATTTGTTCAATGCTCATCCATTTTAGAAGCGAAACCCCGCAACAAAGGACGAGCGTGTGATTTCTTTATGCCAAAAGTTCCAAGTGGAACAAATTCTTACCGAGAAAAAAATTCGACGAATATCCAATCGACAATGCGGAATGCTTAAAGCCCTTGAATGTTTCTGTGTTCCAGTAAGGTTATTGGGCTTAAGCAAGTGTTTGAGGGGATGGTTCCCAGTAAACACGATTTTGAATGCCAACAGTAGGTCACTCCGTATCCGTCGTTCCGTGAAATCGCGTAGATTTATTTTTAACATTCTCACTTTAAAGGGCAAATATCTATAACGGGACACCAACTTTGTCGCACGATTATAAATCCTGACAACTCGTTCGATATCCTTCCACAGCCATGGTGTTCAGGCACATATGGAATATTTCATAACAGGACGTACATACGTATTAATTTACCTGGGGTAAATTTCGGGCGTGAAAATCCTGAACATCCTTTTTAGAAGATTCAAGATACGGCAGGCTTTATTGTAAAATTATGGCAATGATGTCCAGGCTTAAGATTACACGACAACCATATAACGAGATCTCTGTCTGCGGTGGTTCAGACTAGATCTTGCGTGCCAACTAACCTGAAGATCGCGGGCAGCTCGAATTTGGTACATGATCCCAATTCTTTGATTACACTTGCACTGCCCATATTCAACGTATTCTCGGTACATATTTTAACTCAATTTCATTGAAATAATATCTGTTGAATCCATTAAATATTTTCAGTGAAAGCATGCACTCGAAAACCCAATTATCTTCTCGAATTAAGCTACATAAATCATCTAAGCCTATTGATTGTACTCTCAGATTATACAGTGACACTTCAATTATTCTGAAAAAATTAAAAAATTAGAATCAGAATTGTCAGAACTTAGAAACGACTAGCAATATGCAAATCCAACTATAGTTCTCTAAAACCGCTCTTATCAGTCATGAACTCTGATATTGGTATTGAACACGATATATTGATTCAAGCAAATAAATTTATAGAAACCATGAGCACGGAAATATATCAAAGAGAAGCTCGCTCGAAAAATGTTATTATCTTTAATGTTGCAGATAATTACCCATTATACGATTTAAAAAATGTATATTCTCGACAAATGGCATCTCCGTTGAATGTTTTACCGTAGTTCGACTTGGTAAAACCACAATTAAACAACGGACTTCTATTTTATTAAAATTCTCAGATAAAAGTTTTGCATTGTATTTACTTGATAATAAATACCTCTTATAAGGATACCTAGGTTCTCGGGTGTGGTATTAAAACCGGACTTAACTCCCATGCAACGAAAACGTAACTATAAAAAACGCAAATTTATCAGCTCCACTATTAATAACAATACCTCAGATACCAATGAACAAATACAATGTGAATCTGTAATTGAGATTAACTCTAATAGTTCTCAAAGTTCGACACCCGCACCTGATAATCATGGTGTGAGTGTAACTCGACATCAACATCTACGTCCGCCGCGTTTACCTAAATTAAGACAAACACGACCTCTTCTACTAAACCCTCCTACTTTCAGAGAGGCAGTAATCAGACAACCTCACCGACAATGTATGAAGACAACTAATTATATAAGAGGTTCACCCAGTCTCAACAATCGTATTGACACATCTCGTTTCTTAATGAATAACCCCTACCTTATAAGCAACACTATCACCATTCATCATCTCCTCCTACAACTTTATGTAATATTTAACCTTATTATAATTCATCTACTATTACACAATATCCCTCCTTTTATAATAATTATATTCCCCAAACTTTATTTTATAATTCATATGTTTCTCACTCCAATTATAAATCATACTTTAACCTTATTACCACTTTTTTCAAAAACACATAAATTGAACTTCAAGCATAGAAAACTCTTTAATGCACTCACCCCAAATCCTTCAACTTCCGACCTTTGTATTGTTCGTTTTATGGTCATAGATGCTAGATCAATTATACCTAATATCCATAAACTAAAATCTTACCTATCTTCTAAACCTGTAGATATTTTTTATAACTGAATCCTGGACTCGTGATGATCACTCTGACTCTAAACGCATGATACCTAACTACCAGGTATTTAGGAGAAACCGCATTCTGAAACGAGGTGGTGGTTGCCTTATTTATGTGCATTCAAGATTTAAAGATAATAGCATAACATCTTCGAATTTAACAGAACTTGAAGTTTCAGTATGGATAGAACTACCTATACTAGATCTTTCAATACGTTGCATCTACTACCCACCAGGCTCAACTTCATCTAATCTGAATACATTAACTCAAGCATTCATCGAAACGTCTTTACATCATGCACGCCATAAACTTATAGCCGGTGATTTTAACATGCCTAATTTAAACTGGCACGAACGAAGTAAAGTTAGCTCTCATACAAATTTTATGAAAACGCTTGACTTACTAGGTTACAAACAATTTATTGATAGACCAACTAGAAAGGACAACATTCTTGACTTAGTCTTCACTCTAAATATTGATCCAAACAACTTACTAATATTGCCTTCCCCCTTTAATGGGGACCATAAAATATTATCCTTCCACCTATCATGCACTTGCAAAGCTACCAATGAGGTCAAGACTCTTCACCGTTTCATCGATTGGAAGTTACTTTCAACACTTATGAGGATTGAAGATTGGTCTCAATTCTTTCTTTCACATGATTTTCCAACTATATCCTCGACATTCCATTCGAAAATTATAGGTCTAATCGATAAAGCTAGGAGTTCTATAAAACGCATAAAACAAACTAGGCTGGAGAAAATGGAAAAGAAAATAAAAGAGTGGTCTACAGTTGCAATTAACAACAACGACATCTTTGCTCGTTGACGTTCCTATGAACTATTGAGTGACCACAAACTCATTCTAGACCACACATTGATTGCATCAGAAAATAGAGCACTGAACAGTTGTGATAAACTAAAATCACTTAGCAGGTTATTTAAATCACGATCCGTAAACTCAACCAGCAAAGTAGATTTTATTATTCAGGATCGAACTTATAATTCGGCAGAAATAAGAATTACAGACCCTATTACAATCTGCGAAGAATTTCTTAAATATTTCAATACTACTTACAATACTTCCATCTATAAAGATATGACTGAAACATTTCGGTCACCTAGTGTATTAAACACTATATGCATAAATCTGAATGATATTAATGGAGTCTGCAAGCAAACTACGTTCAGTCTCAAGCCAGACATAACAGGCATTCCACCCGCCATTTGCAGAATGGGTGGTGACGATTTCAAACTTCTTCTACTGAACTTATTTAACACTTCAATTGAATTTCGAATCTTTCCTTTAGAATGGAAACACTCTGTCGTTACACCCAGACATAAATTTGGCTCGAAGCACACAGTATCAAATTATCGCCCAATTAACCACACAGCAATACTATCTAGATTACTTAAAAAAATAATAAAAAGCTATCTTAAATCACTTATCTTCAAGTTTTTTTCTTGGAATTATAAGGCATGTTGAACATGGCTTCCTAAATAAAATATCGTGCATAACATGTCAGCTTGAATACCTTGACTATATTACTACATCGATTGAGGAAGGTTTGGCAGTTGTAGTTGTCTTCCTAGACATTACTGAAGCATTTGATACTGTTCCTCATAAAATATTATTATCGAAACTTGAATCATATGGCATCGGTGGTAATCTACTTTCCTGGTTAACTTCTTTTTTTACTGATCGCACTTACTCTGTTGAAGTTAATGGCCGTAGATCACGCAGCCTACCTATTCCCAGTGGGTTGATTCAAGGTAGCGTATTAGGCCCCTTACTATTTCTCATATATATAAATGACATACATAACGTCATTTCGCAAAGCAAACTGTTCTTATTCGCTGATGACATGAAAGTTGTCATCACTTTCCCAGCTAATCAAGCGCAAACTTATATATCCCGACTAAACAATGATTTAGCTGCACTTGTAGATTGGGCAAAAAATAATGGTCTAACGTTCTCAACAGCGAAATCTAATTTTATGCCTATAAGATGCACGATACAAAATAACTCAATCCTTCTAAACAATAACGCAATTCAAATGATTGACAGCACGCGTGATTTAGGATTTCGATATTCTTCATCACTCACTTTCAACGAACAGATACGCCACCTTATTACTAAACCCAGACAAAGTATGAATAATATACACAGATCTATAATTCAGCCTCATTGTAAACTAGAAATGTGTAAATTATTAAACATTCCTATCTTTGACTATTGTAACATAATATATACCAATATCAATAAAATCGATGGCATAGTTTTAGAAAAGATACAACGTAATTTCTCAAAATCAATCATCGGTTATACCACCAAACAACCCTATAGAGATTGATGTATACAACTGAAACTCGATCCCCTATGGTTTCGCAGACTCAAGCATAACCTCATCTTATTGTTTAAAATACTGTCAACGGATTATATGGAAATACGTTCGAATCTTCATGTACGGTATGATTTTAAATATAGCTTGAAAACAGTGGATAACCTAATGAATTACCAAGGTTTCGTACTAAAGTAAGGAACAATTTTTTCTTGACTAAATATGCTAAACTGTGGAATCTTCTTCCAAAATATATAAGACCCAGTTCCTCTTTAAATGAATTCAAATCACATCCAGCTTCATTTCTCACTATAGAAAAAATTCGCGATCTTCTCAATTTAAATTTCTACCTGATGATTTATATAATAATGGCATTCCTGGGTATTGATATAAAATAAATTTTCATAACGTTCGAAACAACATTCTATCGCTTCTGAGTATTTTCTTCACAGCAAAATTCTCAATCCGCACCAAAATGAAACTAGCCCCCAGACCTACAACTAGTGGAATAAATCACCCTCGATTAACGGACAAGAAAACGCTTCATGTTCAGAAAAGATCAATCTATTTTAAACAATGAAAATGGAAAAGTTTGGAACATCAACAATAGAGATTCTTCACGCATCTCCGATGGACCTTATCCGTTGAACATCAGTGTTGCCGAAAACATTCTAGACTTTTCCTCACAATACCTGTGTTTTCGTACTATATCAGATCACGTACAGATTACCTAAAAGCAACTTTAAATACCGTTACCTTTATATTTGAAGAACGTTAAATTTCGCTGAAACAAATCACCTAGAACAAATTGTTTTTGCAAATGTACATACTATAATCTGTTTGTACAAAGCTTTTGGAAATTATTGATCATGTTTAACATGCCTCGGATTTCTGAGAATAAAATTTATTCATTCATTCATTTATACGTGCGGACAACGGAACAGCGACCTTAATAACTGTCAGATATTATTCCGGATCACCAGCCCACAATCTTCAACATATGCTGATTTATCAAAAGACCAATCAAGAGAGAATGCAACATTGGGTAACCTATCCGCGTCTGTATTCCAAAAATTCCTCCTAAGAATGTGTAAAGAGAAGCATTAGTGTGTTTCAAAGACACAGAGATCATACCAACTATTAAAATATGGATAAAAATTACACAGAGTCTGGTCCTTATTCCAAACCCCCTAACTAATGTTAAACAAACAACCTCATTTGGAAAACGATTCACGTAACTTACTACCCATTTACTGAAGAAGTACTTACGAACACTAAACCTATAATGTCGCTTAGCCAGTTTTAATGCGTAGCTCTGAGTACCTACACTTGAAGCGAGAGCATACATTCCACTTGCATGAACAGTACTGTACCTTGTATGGATTTTGAAGGTTTCAGTCGAGGCCCAACGTACCAGACTCACCAATCATTCTCATACAACCTACCTGATTGCCCTTTAGTCATATGTGTAACAAGGCACTAAACACATTCAGGCATGACAATATATTTTCTCCAAATAATGTGACCATATCTGAACACAAAACTCGAGATGTGATCTCACGACTGCAATGGACCTGCAGCATAAAGCCAATCGAAGGTGAAAAAGCTAGCTCTTAACGCCTTGTGCAGATGCTGCACATTGATCACCCTATTCATAGTCTACTCAAACCTCTATACCAAAGTCAAGCGTTTTTGACACCCCACTTATCTTACGTATACCAACTGGTCCAGCAACTTCAAACTTCTTAACGATTTTCGACAGTTGATAGCTTCTAGTGAAATCAGCTGGTAGATTTCATGTAGCAGACCACTTGACGAGCTTTTTGATATATCAAAGATGATTCTGTTCATTCAGAGATCTCATAAATCTGACAACAGCCGCAAAAATATTGAACGAACACTTCAGCAAAGCTGGCAAGTCATTTATGAAAATGAGAAACGGTTAGAGTGTTGAACCCCATGGGACTCCACTAGCAACTTTTACTTTCGGGAATAAATACTGCAGATAATGACTCGAAAGAATCTATTGCTTAAGAAGACTAAAATGTAGTTCCTAATAGGACAACCAATATACTTATATCAAGATTGGTTGCAAGCAACATGTGGTTTACCGAATCAAAGTACCTTGACTTCTTGCTTCTTACGAATCATGTTGCTTCTTATTAATCCTTTGATTTTGTATTTATTTGATTAGCAACGGATTTCAACATGGTTACGACTAGAAAATCTGCATTAGCAGTACTGTCACGAAGATCCAATGGAATCGGTGTCCCAATTCTCGCTCGGAGGATTCTTGCCTTTTATGCGCTAAACACTTTGCTGATGATGCGAAAGCTGTACAGTGTGAAATATGTTTCAAATGGATGCATATTCGGTGCAGAGGAAAGAGGCCAGAGACATATCTGTGGCTATAGATTATATCATACCATATTATTCGGACAGTATGTGTAACGACTAAAGTCGCTGTTTACCGCGTAGACCCCCCGTTTCTTAGTTCGACAATTCAAAACAATGATTCGAGTTTAATACTCAAATGCTCAAACATCCCAAATGACAACAATAAATTCAGCCAATGCTGACAAGAAAGACTGCCAAATTATAAATGCAAAGGGATAAAATTACCGTCAAAAATGTCTATCAAATACTGAACCCCCAAATTGGTGTCAAGATCCAAGTGCCCAAAATGGCAACCAAATTCAACAACAATGTCCGACAATTGCATAAACAATGAATTAAAACAAAAAGTTCACCAAATATGTGAAAAGAAGATTTCCAATAAGACAATTACAAGAAGCAAGGTTTAACATCTTAATTATGAAGAAATAATAAACAAAACCAAATTCAAGTCACAAAAATCAGTATTTTATAAAAGTCGGAAGTAGAAAGGAAAAAGAAGAATTTCAAAGCTACACGACACTTAACATGTTTCTTACACCTCCCACCAAATTCTTCCATGGAGTAAAAATGTGTAATCAACCTAGCTAAAGTGTCTACAACCTACAATTCGTAAAGCAAACAAAAGGACAATAGAATAACGCAAGTGACTTTATTTAGTGGCGAGTCACACACGCCACGTCGCATCACCATCACTGGACACATGTGGCATGTATAGGGAAAACGTTTGCTAGACAAAGACCCACCACGTCCTCCGGTTCTGCCACCGTCCCCTACAATGAGATCATGCATGTTATCCCACCCGAACGAGCCTTGTGTATTGCATCCTCAAATAACGATATTTCGCGCCATCTAAACAAGTCTAATCTACAAAATATTATTAGTGTATCATGAGTTCGAAACACAAATGGCTCCTCAGGTACACAACGGAACACTTTACTCAAATCATATGGACTGTCATGGCTACCATCTACCGCCCCATTTCGGCTGATTCAGTGTCATGCGAAGCAGGCTTACTATTCATTGGAGCTGAATAGGTGTCAGGTGTGCCAGGCTTGCTCTCCATCGTATCTGAATTAGAGTCGGAAAATTCAATCACAGAATCCGACTGAGCTAATTTACTGTCAGGTAACTCAGCTTCCTGAGCACAACCGACAACACAAACTTGAACATCCTTCAATTTTACATCAACAGAAACCATTTCTTGACAATTAACGAGGCTAACAGGCTTCGCTATTGTATCTTTTAAGCAACATTTACACAACTGACCAAATCGACCCCCATCAATACGAGCTCGACGAGACACAAAGTCTATGAGTTGCTGAAACGTAATTTCTAATCCCTCGCAGTATATAGCGTTCTTCAGATCAGCCCACTGTTGCTGGAACACAGCCGGTAAAATATGCACAATATACTCCAAAGTGTCACTCGCATTCAAAACCGCCTGGCACTCCAATAGAGTGAGGGCAACCTGACATTTATGCATTGACGAAGCGAGAACCGCGAAGCCTTCTGATTGGCCAATAAGTCGTCGGGCCTCTTCCAATAACCCATCTAAAACAGAGTGGGCCACAAGACAAGGTAGACCTGATGTTCGTTTAAGACAGGTACCATGAGTTAATTTAGAGATTGTAGCATTAGCAATCGCTACATCTTGCTCTTATTCAAGTGCCCGTTTAGAAGGTGCACAGTTACAGTCGAGTCCATGTCTACCAACTGATGGAGACTCGAAATCGTCTGCGCCATCTTTTAGGGACCGAACCGAACCACGCACTAACCTTGCTAACCGTTCAGGTATCATAGATGTACAATAATGATTTTAAAACACAAAATAAATAAACGTCACCAGGTGTTCAACAAAATTCTCGAAAAGAATCGAGCTTCAATTTTCGAATCCGCGCAGATTCACGCAATTCTGAGGACGAAGTTGAGCAGTGGATCGACCAAGTTGAATACTGCTTCGATTGCAACGAACCAAATTGTATTTTCTCCGAGACAAATACGAGAAGGAAACAGAACAGAATGGCAGCACGAAGATACAAGTTGATCCTCGTTCAAACAGACAGACGATCCAAATTGACCGTTTCCAATTGAGCAATTCAATTTTCTGTTTCTCCAAATAGAACAATGCGAGTTGAGAACTGTAACGACTAAAGTCGCTGTTTAACGCGTAGACCACCCGTTTCTTAGTTCGACAATTCAAAACAATGATTCGAGTTTACTACGGTTCTATTAACAAGATTAATAGACAATAACAATGGACAAACCTCAACTGTACCGGGTTGTACAAATGATGTGAGCCAAAAATGCTCAAATGTTCCAAATGACAACAATGAATTCAGCCAATGCTGACAAGATAGACTGCCAAATTATAAATGCAAAGGGATAAAATTACCGTCAAAAATGTCTATCAAATACTAGACACCCAAATTGGTGTCAAAATCCAAGTGCCCAAAATGGCAACCAAATTCAACATCAATGTCCGACAATTGCATAAATAATGAATTAAAACAAAAGGTTCACCAAATATGTGAAAAGAAGATTTCCAATAAGACAATTACAAGAAGCAAGGTTTGACATCTTAATTATAAAGAAATAATAAACAAAACCAAATTCAAGTCACAAAAATCAGTATTTTATAAAAGTCAGAAGTAGAAAGGAAAAAGAAGAATTTCAAAGCTACATGACACTTTACATTTCTCTTACAATATGTAAGATGTGCCTTAACCATCAAGTTTCAAGCACGGAGGTAGTCAGAAAAAAGTCGTAGTTGCATCTACTTAAGCCGCTCACGTGCTCGATGGAGGATACATAAATATTGGCTCAACCTCAGCTGAGGACAGACACCACCTATCTGTGGAGCAATAATGCGTGCCATCCGCTCCCTCGACTACATGCCGTTTACAAAATGGTATTAGTATCGATGATACATTAAACCTGCACGAACTCGACGTTTGCTCGCTTTTTCACCAATTGATCAAAAGTCAGGAAGGAATAAAACTTATGCAGACGTGACGTCGAAGGGTCTAGCTATTGATCTGGGCTATGAAATCTTGTCACAGCGATTGAGAAAAGTAGCTTCTGAGCTAAATGTAGTGAAAGAAGTACCTAATTCTGAAAATGCTTCTAGATCTCCGGTCTTGAGGAAGTCACATTTGGATTCTCGGAAGCGATGCCTTATTATAGTGAATGCTCGTGAGAAAACCGGGAACATGGCTGAAATACGTTTAAAGCAAGAGTGAACTTTCTTACAATCAACTTTTGTAAATATATTTGATCAAGGGGAGAAAGGAGTTACCATTATTTCTACATTCTAACTTGGCCGGAAGAAGGATGATGATAAGTCGCGGATGCTGAAAATTCTTTTAGCTTCGGATGAGCAAGTCCAGATGGTATTTAAACGCGCTCATCGTCTTAAGGTTTAGTCATTCAAGATACTTAGTGACCTGTCTCCTGAGGATTGAATTGAAATAAAAACACCTACCCAAGAATTGCGAGCACACAGAAAAACTGGCGAGGTAGATCTCCATGTTGTGGATTTTCGGGTAGTGAGGAGGAGGCCGCACATTCGTTGGAAGCCTCTGACAATCCAACCCCACTTAATCACTCTGTGGAGAGATTCAGAGTATTGCTTTTCAATGCGAGGAGTCTACGCAGTAAACTAGACGAGGTTAATGAAATTGTCTGTCGGCGAAAGCCAGATATAATTTCTGTTACGGGATCGTGGTTAACAATGGATATATCTGATATAGATTACGCACTACCACATTATACGCTTTTCAGAAGTGACAGAGTAGCTTCGAGATCTGTCGGTGGCGTTGCCGTATACTTTAAAGAGCAACTGATTGTGAAAGTATTGGAAAGGTTTCAACATGATGCTGGAAATGCCGAAAGAATCTGGTGCAAGGTCAAGTCTAGCTCTGGAGCAGCATCACTTAGGGTCATTTACCGCTAACCTGGCGCTTACTTTCCTGCGTTATGTGATCAAATCAAACAGTATGGTATCACTGGTGACTGTATCGTTCTGAAAGATCTGAATTCCCCTGATATAAACTGGACGGATTTAGTTTCGAGGGGTGAACCGTTCCAACAATATTCCTAGATACGATTTTGGAGCTGAATTTGGTGCACAATGTAAACTATCATACGAGAATATGCGTCGGACACTTTTCTTCGATATTAGATTTGGTGGTCAAACCTTGATTCTCGGATGTTACGAATCTGTCGATCTAGACCACTATTGGTTGCAGAGATCACTGTTCTTTAGTGTTCCTTTGGAATCGAGGTCTTTAACCGAGAATACGTACGCATGCACTGGGAGAAACTACTGGAAATTAGACACAACAAGTCTAATCACGCGTTTGGTGGACGAAGCGAACTTGATGCTGAAACGCTTGTTTGCGTACATTAGACGTAAAACCAAAGCTTCTTAACGAGTAACTTGCTTGAGATCTATGGGAGGTTCGACTGAACATGAAAATGAACGTAAAGCAGTTCTTTTCGCCGCTCAGTACAATTCTGTTTCTGACTTTTCCTATTCCTCTGCTTCATGAGAAATACGCCGAAATGCCGGATATCTGGATCTCGCCAGAGATGGTGCAATATTTACTAGAACGACTCGATATACACTCAGCACCTGGCCCGGACGATATGCACCCAATGGTTTCAAAGGTATTGTGGAGTATCGTAAACAAACCACTGGCGCTAATCTTCAATTTATCCCTGAGGTGTTGTATGTTACCTCAAAATTGAAAGTACGGCATTGTCAAAACAATATATAAGGGCGGTGAAACCAGTGATCCGGCTAACTACCGACCTGTCACCCCCACTTCGGTAGTTACTAATAGTCTGGAACGACTCCCAAAAAACAGATTGAAGATATTCTGTTTACAATCAGTCATCTAACATCTGCTCAGCATGGTTTTACGCAAAGTCGATCATGCGCATTCAATCTCGTCACTGCTCGCAAGCACTAATGTGCTAAAATTGATGTGATTAAAATTGATTGATACTGCAGTTTGCGTACATAAGACGTAAAACCAAAGCTTCTCAACGAGTACCTTGCTTGAGATCTATGGGAGGTTTGACTGAACATGAAAATGAACGTAAAGCAGTTCTTCTCGCCGCTCAGTACAATTCGGTTCACACAGAGGAGACTTTTTCAATTTCTCTGCTTCATGAGAAATATGCCGAAATGCCGGATATCTCGATCTCTCCAGAGATGGTGCTATATTTACTAGAACGACTCGATATACACTCAGCACCTGGCCCGGACGATATGAACCTAATGGTTTTAAAGGTATTGTGGAGTATCATAAACAAACCACTGGCGCTAATCTTCAATTTATCCCTGAGGTATTGTATGTTACCTCAAAATTGGAAGTACGGCATTGTCAAACCAATATATAAGGGCGGTGAAACCAGTGATCCGGCCAACTACTGACCGGTCACACTCACTTTAGTAGTTAATAAGACACTGGAACGACTCACGAAAAAACAGATTGAAGATTTTCTGTTTACAAACAGTCAGCTAACATCTGCTCAGCATGGTTTTAAGCAAAGACGATCATGCGCATTCAATTTCATCACTGCTTGCAACCACTGGTGTGCTGAAATTGATCTGAGTCACCAGATAGTCACCGCCTACATTGACTTTAGTAAGGCTTTTGACCGTGTTCCATTTCACCGTCTATTACTCAAGCTCCGTGCTAGTGATGTAAAGGGAGCTGTTCTAACTTGGATTGAAGACTTCCTTGTTGACTGTTATACACAGGTCGTGGTTAACGGAGTCAAATCGCAGATTACACGTCCAACTTCCGGGGTTCCGCGAGAATCTGTTCTCTGCCCGTTACTTTGTAAAGTATATCTTAATGACCTCCCCGACTCATTAAATAAGAATTGTCTACTTTTTGCAGGTAATCGGAAAGTTTGGAGTACAGTAAGCTCTTCTGCTGATAATTGAACAAATTACTTGATTGGACGGTGAAAAGGCAGCTTCCTGTAAACCGACAGAAATGCGCTGTAATGATTTGGGGCCAAGCACGCCTGAAAATGCGTACTTCTTCGGGATTCATGAACTGAAATGGGTTGATACTGAACGTTACCTGGGTACAATTGTGACTCGGTCGCTAAAATCCAAGGAGGATACGAACAGAAAAGCTGCTGTTGCAAACCGCACATGGTGGCTATTAGTCGGTCGTTCTCGGCGATTACTCCACAAATGTTTTGATTCTTTATTGCGCAAACGTGAGACCAGTTTTGGAATATGGTTTGCCAGCCACCTATCCACAAACTGAGGGAGAACGTGACCAGTTTGAAAAAATGCAAAGGCGGGCGACAAAAGAAGTACAAGGATTAAAATCAATTTCTAATGCGGAGAGAGTTCAACGCCTAAACCTAATGTCACTCAGTATTCGGCGTGTGCGCTACGACCTGCTGCTAACTCGTCGCATATTACTGGGAGCTTATGGTGACGATCTGCGCAAGTTCTTTCCTCTCGTGACGGACTCAAAAACTCGTGGCCATGCTCTAAATCTTCAAAAGCGAAGGACACTACGCCTACCAGAGGGATTCACTCTCTCAACAAGAATTGTTAAATTGTGGAATGCGCATCCCGACGAGGTTATTTCAGAAAGATCTGAAAACCAATTCAAGCAACTAGTGATAAGTTACTGACTGTAATCACGGCGAAGTTGTACAGCACTAAACAGGATTTCTTTAACTCTAGTTCACCTGGACTATGTTAGTGATGTAAAAAGATGCGGCTTACAAGGGCTTGACCCCCTGTCGTCTATCAAGAAGAAGAAAAAGATACGTTTTCATCGAATAACGCGGGGTGTTCGAAATTTTGGCAAGTCTTAAATCTGTATTACACATACTTAGTTTATATACTGTCGATATGTCTCATCACAAGCAATCGATATCTCCAAGAGCAACACACCGTACTACATCTCCATTAAAAAATGTTCGGTGGTTCTTGATGGAAATATGTCCACGGTTCTGTCCACTGAACGGAACCTAGAAAAAAGATCCAATCCGTCGATCGATAAGCTGTCCACTGTTTCTAAAATTTGCATAATATTAGAACCACTAACTATCATTCTTTTCCTTAGTTTCGTGTTGGAATCTGATATACTTCAACAAACGGGTCGAATCATAGTGTCGATGACCTCAGAAATTAACCAACTTCATAACCGAGCTAAAACATTCTTCTTCTTATTGTAGCTGACAAATACCCTTCAGTGAACCTTAAAAAGTTAGTACTGTCTCGATATAGTCTCCTCCTAGATTTGGCATCTTGAATTAGACTTAAAAATCCTTCTAACCTTAGTTATTCTCCGGTTTTAATAAAATGAGTTGAAAAAAATTATGCGTTGCATATATTTAATAATCAACATGTCTTAAAATCTTTGCCACAATTTTTAAATGTGTTGATCACGCTTGACAACACACCCTTACAACGCAAATGCCTTCGCAAGCGTTGCTAGGTAGTGGAACCCACGACAAATATCCCCAACTGAATAGACCTGGATGTTGTCGTTGATAATTTCACATCGGCTTCTATACCACGAGCCTCAGCTTCTGAAGATATACTAACTTCAGGTAACATTCCATTTACAGCTAAACCGAAATTTAACATTGATACCACAATTTTAACTCCTGACCATGATAGCAATGTCACCACTGTTAAAACTTACTGCAGATGTACACCCCACAGCTAGATCGTCAGTTATATCTACTAAAAAACTCGTGCTCCCTGTATTCAAAGCTAATTCGTCACTACTCCGAGGTGGACCGCACATCAATGGATGCATACGGCCGAACCTATTGCTCGCCCTAGACGCAATTTTAGGCTTGTAGACTGGGATTTCCTTCTACAGACTTCAAAATATTTCTTTCAGTTCTCCAACGATTTTAATGTAGGTGGAAACTGAAACAGAATTTGTAAGTTTCTAAAGGAGTTGCAAGAAAAGCATGCTCCGCTACAAGTCGTGAAAAAGCATCATAGGCCGCCCTGGTGGAGTCCTCGAGTTCGTCGGTCTACCCGTAAACGAGATGGTTTATGGCGGCAATATAAGCTATATCTCACTTCTGGTTCTTGGGTCCGATACAAAAGCGCTGGAAATGCTTGTGTCAAAATACAGCGTTTGCTCAAACAGGAGTTTCTGTTATCCTTAGCTAGGAATGCTATATCCAATCCCAAAGTTTTTAGCTACTCTCAATCAAAAAGAAAAACCAGAGAAAGCATTGGAGATTTAAATCCGAAGGACGGAAAATTAGCCAATACCGACCTGTCTAAAGCGACTGCCTTCTCCAGGTGCTTCAGTGGCTTTATGAGACGTTATAATTTTTAAATGCTCCGTCTAGCTCGTTTAATCTACTACCTGATGCTCCTGCACTACATCAGTTGTCCTTCATGGAATCCGAGGTGTATGAAGCACTTATCCATGTTCGCATCAACAAAGCTAAAGGACCGGATGGTATCCACTCGATTATGCTGAAAAATCTCGCCCCAGTGCTTACAGGAACTTTATGCAAGCTCTTTAATTCATGCTTGAACCTGGGAGTGGTTCCTATTGAGTGGAAAAAAGCCATAATCGTACCAATACACAAGGGTGGTTGCAGGTAAACTCTTGTTAACTATAGACCTGTCAGCCTGACTAAAATCGTTTCGAAAGTATTTGAGAAACTTCTGCGTGACAAAATCTGTCAGCATCTTTGTCGGCATTCTCTGTTGAGTGTAACTCAGCGTGGATTTCTTGAAGGTAGATCATGTCTGACTTACATTCTTAGTTTTCTCAATACTGCCACTAAAAGGATGGATGAAGGGAAGCCTGTCAAAGCCCTCTACCAAGACATCAGCAAGGCTTTCTATTCCGTAAATCACCGCCATTTGAAGAATAAGCTAGCAGCAAAAGGCATACGAGGTACTCTGTTGTTGGCCTCCTTCGGTTGATGTCGACCATGGATATACATCTCATCGCACGAATTTCATGTTTTGCAGCTTTTTGAATGACAAAACAGTCCGATTCGGGAGGAACAATCTCTCCCGCAGCGCTTGCAACGATAGTCAGAACTCTGTTGTATTTCATCAGTTGCACGCCGGCGGCGTGATCTGCGTTCAGCAGCCAAGAGCTGTATTTGCTCCTCCCCGGCTTGCAGACGACGCTTTACACAATGCCTCCAAAGTGAGCGGTCAAGAGCAAGTTCTTCCCAGCTTGCGGGGTCAATGTCAAGAGCTTTCATATCTCTTTTGCAAACATCTTTGTACCGCAAGTGCGTTCTGCCCAATGTTCGACTTCCTAATTGCAACTCACCGTAGAGTAGATATTTCGGAATACGACCATTTTCCATTCTATAGACATGGCCAAGCCACCGCAGGCGGAGCTGACGTAATAGGGTGAACATGCTCTGTAGACCAGCTTTTGAAAGCACTTCAGCGTTAGTCACTCTGTCCATCCACGATATGTTCAAGATACGACGGATGCTTCGTAGATGGAAAGCATTCAGCTTCCGTTCGTGTCTTGCGTGGGTGGTCCAGGTTTCACTGCCGTATAGTAAAGCATTTAGTACGCTCGCGCTCTATGCCATCATCTTTGTCCTTACAGTCAGCTTGCGGTTACCCCAAACACGAGAGTTCAATCGGGACAGAATGACAGCTTCTCTGCTAATCCGCTTATCAATCTCCGTGTCTAGCGAGAGATTATCCGCAATGGTTAAACCAAGATATGTGAAATGATATATTGGTTCAAGCTGACAGTTTCCAACAGTGATGATTGGTGGCGATACAGTCCCTTGACCAAGGACTTTGGTCTTGCTCATGCTTATTGTTAGACCAAAGTCTTTGCATGGCGACCAAAAACAGTCCCTTAGCGACTGTAGGTGGTCTACTTGCTTGGACAAAGGCCTTCCTTACATGTAGGACATTCCAAGTTAGGGTATGGTCTACGCTGTCGAATCAAACAGACGTGATCAGTGGTGTACCCCAAGAGTCGGTACTCAGTCCACTTCTATTCCTGATTTTTATCGATGACTTGTCGTCTGCTTTGAAGTGCTCATGCTTAATTTTTGCGGATGATGTGAAATTCATCGGATCAACGGATGAATATACATTGTTGCACAACCTTGAACGGGTCATAAACTGGTCATACCAGTGGGACCTCCCACTGAATCTTAATAAGAGCCAACTCTTGTCAGCACTGGATGATAAGATTTCAGTTTACTTGTCGGGCAATTCTCTCACTGTTAGCTCCACACAGCACACACTCACAACAGCAGCGAAGATAAAATCTTTTCAATATTTCTCTCAAATCCGGAATTTTTCCAACTCATTGAAAACACTCGGTTATTATCCCTCGTCTAAAATCTGGTAATTCGAACCTTGTTACAAATAATTGCCCCATTAATCATATTCCTATTCACTCTGGGTTATTTGAAAATTCAATTAAGAAATCTTTGTTGGACTACCTTGGCCCAGATGCGTTCTCCCCAGTCCAACATGGTTTCCTAAACCGAAAATCTTGTGTAACCTGCTAGTTGAAATATTTAAATCACATAACCGGTTCACTAGACGAAGGATTATCAGTCATTATTATATTCCTAAACATAAGCTAGCCTTTCGATCGGGTTCTTCATACGCTACTCTTTTTGAAGTTATCATATTAAGTTATTCATGGGCCTTTATTAAGCTGGATTTCTTCTTTTCTGTCTGATCGTACCTTTTTCAGTTAACGGTAACGATGTTACTTCACCTATTAAGCTGATTGCAAGTGGCGTAATTCAGGGCAGCGTTCTAGGCTTCCTTCTTTTTTCATCTATATTAATGATTTGCAAAGCGTTGTGAATCACTCTAAACTCTCTATCTTCGCTCATGACATAAAAGTCATCCTATCATTTCCACCTAATGAAATGCCACACTCTGATATCACTTAACAGTGATCTTGCATCTCTATCAAACTAGGGCACACAATGAGGATTAGAATTTTCGGGTACTAAGACACACTTTATAGGATAACGCTGCCTAATCCCATGTGACACACCTACAATAAATAGGTTAATCGTAACTACTTAGGTATTGCTCTTCTCTCTCGCTCTTCTCTCTCTCTCTATATATATATATATATATATATATATATATAGAGAGAGAGAGAGAGAGAGAAAGAGAGAGAGAGAGAGAGAGAAAACATGCTTCACCATAACGTATTCATAAAGAAGCAACAATCGCCATAAATGCCAAAAATATTGTTTTTAAATGTGATCTTTTTTATCGTTCATAACCGATTTACTATTTCACTTTGATGACCTTTAACTATGATGGAGATGACAATATCTTTAATGGTGTTCCAGTGTCTACGACTTCCAAACCAACTCCGATACTGGCCTGTGTAAAAGGCATAATAATTGTCATGTAGCTTTGAAATTCTTCTTTTTCCTTTCCACTTCCGACTTTTATGAAATACTGATTTTTGTGACTTGAATTTGGTTTTGTTTATTATTTCTTTATAATTAAGATGTTAAACCTCGCTTCTTGTAATTGTCTTATTGGAAATCTGCTTTTCACATATTTGGTGAACCTTTTGTTTTAATTCATTATTTATGCAATTGTCGGACATTCTTGTTGAATTTGGTTGCCATTTTGAGCACTTGGATTTTGACACCAATTTGGGTGTCTAGTATTTGATAGACATTTTTGACGGCAATTTTATCCCTTTGCATTTAAAATTTGGCAGTCTATCTTGTCAGCATTGGCTGAATTTATTGTTGTCATTTGGAACGTTAGAGCATTCCTGGCTCACATCATTTGTACAACCCGGTACAGTTGAGGTTTGTCCATTGTTATTGTCTTTTGATGTTGTTAATAGAATCGTAGAAAACTCGAATCATTGTTTTGAATTGTCGAACTAAGTAACGGGTGGACTACGCTTTGAACAGCGACTTTAGTCGTTACAGCCCGTGCTTCATCGACATAAGGCTGATTTTTCTATATGATTCGAAAGCCCTACTGCCGAACAGTTTTGGATTGCATCCCTCTACAGTTCTTTTACTTTCCTGGATCGTACAACCGGCCTAAAGCTAATGCTTTTTGAACCCCTATCTCTCCCCATCCCCTCCATTTTTCTATTTTTTCAATTTAACTTCAGAGATTTTATGTACTTTCCTTCAATCACACCCACGAACATTTATCTAGAATAAATCAGATAATTACCTTCTATTTCTGTTCTTCATTTTTTCCCATCCTTGCCATTCGTAAATCCTGACAAAATTTGAATGAAACCTCATTGTTATTAGACATTCAGATTTTGTTCTTAATAATAATTGAAAAGGGATCATAAATCAATCTGAATAAGAAAATCTAAGAAATTGTGAGGGATGATAGAGGGTGTGGCTAATAGCAGCGAGGAGGCAATAGGGTGCTGTGCTCCAATACTCTTGAAGAATTGTCGACCAATCGAACCAAAATGTGTTCACCAGCCGAATTTTCGTTATCTGCAGGAGAATGAATCGCATACGGAACAAATCTCGGGCGGATAGATTTCGAGCCAATTACAGTGATGGTTCGTTATTCGAAGACGCTGGAATATAATGAAAGATTTTCTCTTCACCAGCACGGTGAGAGGTCATCGAAGTAAAATAGTACATCATTTAAGAAATAAGAATGTACATTTAAAAATCATCATGTTTTTTTTAGTTTTTTTTTACGTTGTTTTCATTTTTTTAGTAGATTTTAATATTTTGCACGTTAAGATAAAAATGAAACATTTCTAGGCCTCATGAGAAATAAGAGAGAGTAATATACATAATGGTGTATAGAAAATGTTATCGAAGGCAATGTTCAGATTAATTTGTGTAAAAGCATTTCTAGGGTCCGGTAACCTGACATTTAAATGGCCAGTTATCCAGAGAATACTATCTGACCTCATGATATACTAATATATGCAGATATATAAGCAGATAACGGTTAATGATACGGTTATATGGTAGAAATGATTATAAAACGCACGGTTACGATGAAGATAAGTAACAAGATATCTAAGGGTCCGGTAACCTGACACTTGAATGGCCAGATATCCAGAGAATACCATAAGACATCATGATATACTAATATGTGGAGAAAGATGTGGAATTAGAAACCTGGGATCCCATTAGAGTATAGAATATGTAGAGAAGAGTTTATCTTAAGGATTCGGGATAGTGAGTGAACGGAAAGAGTTTCTACAAGCGTATATTCTACTGTATATTCGTCCTCCACATTTGCATAATTTGATGCAATCTAGATGAAACTTTATTATTGTGCGACATTAATAAGTGAAGTACAAGGAGAGTTATTATTGATAGGGGCCCGAAATTTGAAACTAGGTTGTGCTACATCCTGTAGATGGATGGAATAAATTTGAAAGTTGGAAATAGTCTTGGTCAAACTGGCTGGGGGCGTATGATGGATATACATGTGGAGCAGGGTGTGGCCAAGTGTGAATGTCTATGGGTGTTTGTTTGGGGTGGCTTAAAAGTTTGAGGGCTGGGATAAATATAAGGAAAGTTAAAGTTCAAATTTAATCTAAGGTTTTGTGTTTTGTCAATATGCGGAGAGGAGTGAGGGTAGGACCACGATGCAGAAGGATTAAGAGAGCTGTAAGTAAAGGAACATAATAATTGAAGATTTGAGCGTGCATAGGGAAATGGTTAAACCTTTTTCTAGAATAACTAGAATAACTGTTTCTAAAAGAGCCATTTATTTAAGACATAATACTTGGCGGTTGGTTGACAAGCTGAGCTATTGCTCTAAATGTTGAAAGTTTACAATTTTTCTCATCCTTAATATTTGGGCGAGTGACAGTTTGTGGATTAGCGATGAGCTGGGGTGCAGCAAGTTATCCGGTGTTTGAGCTGATAGTTGCATTTTCAGTTAGTACACTTATGTAAGCCGGGTTAGAAGATTTGTTGTTACAAGATTGAGATTGAATGTTTTCTGTCACCGGCGTGGGAAATTTGCGGGTGAACCTACGCTGTAGATGTGTGTTGTCACGTTCAAGCAACACACCCGAGAATCGAGGAAGAGGAGCTAGAACGTGCTTGTTTTTTTAAGATGCAAAATGCATAATCCTCGTTATTAAATTTGAAAAGGATCGGGGTGCGCTGAGCAATAGATGATTCACAAAGCCTGGTGAGTGTCGCTGAGTCAGCTGGAAGGTCGTAATAAGAAAGAATTGACCGTTTTTGTTTATCCATTCATTCATTCAGTCCTCTCCGTACCGGGTGGCAAATGAGGCGGAGACAACTTCACGCCAGTGGTTCCGGTCTGTTGCTGCTTCCGTTGCAGTCTGCACCGTGAATCCTTGTGCATGTAGTTCGCGTTCCAACGTTCTGCGCCAAATTTTCTTGCGCCGTCCCATTTTTCGTTTACCTTGCGGATGCCAAAGCATGGCTACCTTCGTATGCGAACTGGGATCCATCCTGCAGACATGACCGAACCACGGATCTGTTGTCATCGTTTCCGTAGCAATGTAGATTTCACGGGATAGGGTTGCTAGCCCTAAGCCCAACCCTCCTCCTTTCTCAGACGGGCTTGGGACCGTCCTTGGCGGAGTTTTTAGTTCATCCAACGGGTATTTATCAGCTATATTCAAAAGAATTATGATTCTCGTTGCTCAATTTCGGAGGTCAGAGACGCTACAAAGCGTCATGTGCGCTAAAGCAGATCAGAGTTAACATTATAGTTGGGGTCGAAAAGGAAAACTAAATGTTCTATTATCGAAGAAAGGTTGATTTTATCCAGGATGGTTTCGAAATTAGGCTCCAAATTGTTTAATTTGGATAACACAGTAGACATATTAGAGTCTAGAACAACTGAATAATTATTCAATCCTGTCGTAACACGTTGTGGGTTTCGAGATGATTTTAAGTATTTAGAGAGTTTCATGCTCAGCGAATGCAAGTTCAGTTAAATATATGATATAGGTTAGTGAGAGAAAGAAACTTGCCGCGTTTCAAACCGACCATTTTTTGTTCTATTTTACAATAATTTTTAATAATGTATTCTTGGTCAACTAAGGCATGCAATACATGATCAGGTTATCAAAATTAGTGAAACATTGGAAAATAGGATAGTTCAAATGACCGAAGTCAGCGGAATTTTTAATTATTTCGTTCAAGAATGGAAAATAAATTACAGTTTTTGAGAAAAAATTCTTAATGTCAGATAAAAATAAAGTTCCTTACAAATATTGTCAAGATTGTCGAATGGCAAGGATATGAATAAATGGAGAGCAGAAATGGGAGGTAATTACAGAGAAAGTGGTTTAAATAGTAATAAAATTGTCATAATAAAATAACTAAATAAATTACATATGCATAAATTGACTTTTTGCTGGATGGTTGATTGAGAAAACTGAAAAAAACATAAATGCTTAAAAATAAGAAAATGTGGAAAAATTGTGGGGATGAGAATGTGTGAGGTAAAAATGGAATATGAGTAGGGCACGTTGTATAATCCACGAAAGATAAAGCATTGTCGACGAATAGAGCCAAAAGTTATTCACCAGCTGAATTTTCGATATTTCCAGGTGGGTCATTCGCATACGGACCAATGCTCAGGCGGATTGATTTCGGGTTAGTTTCAGTGATGTTTCGTTATTCGAAGACACTGGAATATGATAAAAGATATTCTATTCGCCAGCAGGATGAGAGGTCATTAAATTAAAATAGTCCATAAGTTAAAAAGATTGAGAATGTACATTAAAATGCATATTCTTTTGCAGATTTTACTTTTTTAAATAATTATTATTTTAATAAATTTTTTTGTAAATTTTATCAGTTCGCATGGTAGGTTAAAATGTGACATTTGCTATACTAAATGTCTATTAGACTTTTAGTAGCTATGAATCAAGGGAGACCTTATTATACTATAGAAAATATTTTATATTCTAGAAAATCTCTTTTACGCAGTCTCTTTATGAGTCTTATGGAACATTTCACCAAAATATGATGTCCTCGCGAAGTCAAATGATTTTCAAACAAACGTAATGATCATTCATTTTGAATAATAATATGTTTTCCCAGTTAAATGTGAACCCTTATTGATTCAGGCCTCACATACCTTTTGAAAAAATTAAATAAACATGTATTTTCGGGTGACAATTTCCCACATCTCTTCTGCGGTATTGTGCAACTATTTGCTTGTTTCACCATTATTCTTGAACCTTCATTCTTGAATCGTAACATCGTGGAACGAAAAATAACAGATATAAATTTTTAACATCATCGGTGAAACATTACAAGTCCTTCAATTATAATAAACATTCCACATCCTCGATATCGTGGAAAAATGATCTGAAACAAAATGACGTATGATATTTTATTTGGACAGCTTTTTATCTTCAAATGTCTGCGATTTGCGAATAACTACAAAATTTGTTTGGATTTTTCCAAATTGCATAGTATTAAACCCAGCTGTATTAGCATTTTGAAAATTGTATGTAGTGGCTGTAGATGGTATAACTGATTTATTTCTTCGAAGGCTAACCTAGCTACTTGCCAGATGATCGACAGATTTTTAAAAGTTCAGCAGCATGTATTCCAGTTGAAATAAGAACACGAAGATTTAAATTTTGACCAGTTATTTTAATTTTGATAATTAACTGAATCTGAGACAATTCTTTGCGATAAATTAGATACACCCGAACTTTGAGGAATTGGCGTTCTGGTTGCGTGACGCTAATCGTGATAAAATTTCTACTACTGAAACTATTTAAATTTCCAAGTGCTCAATAATAGGCCATACGCAGTGTTTCGATTACGGGTGACTTTCCAAATGAAATATGAACAAATAATGAGACCAAAATAATTATCTATAGTCAATGGAGTACACGCTTCCTATTATATACGAAAGCATCACAGATTTGAACTGATTAGACTCAAAAGCCATTGATTCATAGGGGTCCAAAATGAACCACGGTGTTCAAACTGAATCACCCATGGATAGCGGGCCATATACTTGAGGCGCTGATCGATAAATGAAGCTATGTGTTGCGTGGGATTTGAGAAAGACAAAAATTTGATAAACAGATGTAGTTCATTATACCATGCTATCGGATAAATTTACTAATTCAATTTCATTTGTTCGACTATAGTAATAATAATAATAATATATATTCTTGGATATCCAAGGCATGCAAAACATGATCAGTTTATCAAAATTTGAACAGCAAAAGAAAATAGTACAGTGCAAGTGATCGAAGTGAGCGGGATTTTTAAACATTTTTTTCCGTTAAATAAGGGGAATTAATATACAGTGGGTAAGACAAAAATTATCAATGTCTAATAGAATTAAAATTTCATTTAAATTATGTCAAGATTTACGAAGGTAATTATGGAAAAAGTGGTGCGAATTTTAATGAAGTTGTCATGAAAAATTGATAAATAAATTATATATGAATAAATTCAGGTTTTGACTGAAAGTTTGATTAAGAAGATTAAAAAGGGATCATAAATCCATCTGAATAAGAAAATCTAAGAAATTGTGGGGGATGATAGAGGGTGTGGCTAATAGCAGCGAGGAGGCAATAGGGTGCTGTGCTCCAATACTCTTGAAGAATTGTCGACCAATCGAACCAAAATGTGTTCAACAGCCGAATTTTCGTTATCTGCAGGAGAATGAATCGCATACGGAACAAATCTCGGGCGGATAGATTTCAAGCCAATTACAGTGATGGTTCGTTATTCGAAGACACTGGAATATAATGAAAGATTTTCTCTTCACCAGCACGGTGAGAGGTCATCAAGTAAAATAGTACATCATTTAAGAAATAAGAATGCACATTTAAAAATCATCATGTTTTTTTAGTTTTTTTTACGTTGTTTTCATTTTTTTAGTAGATTTTAATATTTTGCACGTTAAGATAAAAAATGAAACATTTCTAGGCCTCATGAGAAATAAGAGAGAGTAATATACATAATGGTGTATAGAAAATGTTATCGAAGGCAATGTTCAGATTAATTTGTGTAAAAGCATTTCTAGGGTCCGGTAACCTGACATTTAAATGGCCAGTTATCCAGAGAATACTATCTGACCTCATGATATACTAATATATGCAGATATATAAGCAGATGACGATTAATGATACGGTTATATGGTAGAAATGATTATAAAACGCACGGTTACGATGAAGATAAGTAACAAGATATCTAAGGGTCCGGTAACCTGACACTTGAATGGCCAGATATCCAGAGAATACCATGCCGTAGATCACGCAGTCTACCTATCCCCAGTGGGGTGATTCAAGGTAGCGTATTAGGCCCCTTACTATTTCCTTATATATATAAATGACATACATAACGTCATTTCGCATAGCAAACTGTTCTTATTCGCTGATGACATGAAAGTTGTCATCACTTTCCCAGCTAATCAAGCACAAACTTATATAGCTCGACTAAACAATGATTTAGCTGCAATTGCAGATTGGGCCAAAAATAATGGTCTAACGTTCTCAACAGCAAAATCTAATTTCATGCCTATAAGATGCACGATACAAAACAACTCAATCCTTCTAAACAATAACGCAATTCAAATGATTGATAGCACGCGTGATTTAGGATTCCGATATTCTTCATCACTCACTTTCAACGAACAGATACGCCACCTTATTACTAAAGCCAGACAAAGTATGAATACTATACACAGATCTATAATTCAGCCTCATTGTAAACTAGAAATGTATAAATTATTCACCATTCCTATCTTCGACTATTGTAACATAATATATACTAATATAAATAAAACCGATAGCATAGTTTTAGAAAAGATACAACGTTCTTTCTCAAAATCAATAATCGGTTATACCACCAAACTATCCTATAGAGAAAGATGTATACAACTGAAACTCGATCCTCTATGGTTTCGCAGACTTAAGCATAACCTCATCTTGTTCTTTAAAATACTGTCAACGGATAATATTGAAATACGTTCGAATATTCATATACGGCATGATTCTAAATATAGCTTGAGAAACAGTGAAAAAACTATTAAGTTACCAAGGTTTCGTACTAAAGTAAGGAACAGTTTCTTCTTGACTAAATATGCTAAACTGTGGAATCTTCTTCCAAAATATATAAGACTCAGTTCCTCTTTAAATGAATTCAAATCACATCTAACTTCATTTCTTACCGTTGATAAAATTCGCAATCTACTTAATTTAAATGTTCTACTTGATGATTTATATAATAATGGCATTCCTGGATATTGATATTAAATAACCGTTCATATCGTTCGAAACAGCATTCTCTCGCCTCTGAGTTTTTTTCTCCACAGCAAAATTCTCAATCCGCACCAAAATGAAACTGGCCCCCAGACCTTAAACTAGTGGAATAGACCACCTTCGCCTAGCGGACAAGAAAACGGCTCATGGTCAGGAAAGATCAATCTATTTACAACAATCAAAATGAAAACGTTTGGAACATCAACAATAGAGATTCTTCGCGCATCTTTGATGGACTTTATCCATTGATCATCAGTGTTGCCGGAAACATTCTAGACTTATCCTTGCAATAGATGTGTGTTCGTAAAATATCAGATCACGTACCGATTACCTGGAAACAACATCAAATACCGTTACCTTTATATTTATTGAACGTTAAATTCCGCTGAAACAAATGACCTTGAACAAATTACTTTGCAAATGTACATCCTATAATCTGATTGTACACAGCTTTTGGAAATTATTGATCATGTTTAACATGCCTTGGATTCCCAAGAATATTTATTGAACGTTAAATTCCGCTGAAACAAATGACCTTGAAAAAATTATTTTACAAATGTACATCCTATAATCTGATTGTACAAAGCTTTTGGAAATTATTGATCATGTTTAACATGCCTTGGATTTCCAAGAATAAAATTTATTTATTTATATACTAATATGTGGAGAAAGATGTGGAATTAGAAACCTGGGATCCCATTAGAGTATAGAATATGTAGAGAAGAGTTTATCTTAAGGATTTGGGATAGTGAGTGAACGGTAACACTTTCTACAAGCGTTTTAAATTTTCATGTAGATGTGCATATACGAAAATGAAGAGGAAGAGAATTCCAAATTTGTGCATATCTAATTGAGAAGAAGTTACATCTAGCTTTAGCGCGAGAAAAAGGGGTATTCAAAAGCCTTGTTCGATTACGCAGATCATATTGAATATAATCGCGAAAGCGCATGCCAGACTGAAGCTTTACTCGCTGTTGAGTAATGATTCGGAAGAAAAGAAGCAGATTCAGACGAATTCTGCGTAGCCATAGTGGTTCGACACTCAGCAAATTACACCTTTCATGACAAAGCAAATGGTTAGAATAACCCAAAGTTATTTTGGTGAAATTACGTTGAAGTCTCTCTAAGAGAAAAGAATCACGCCTCGCCATGTGGGAATATGTGATATTACAATAATCAAGAATTGGCAGGACCTTCATTTTATATAGTGCAATTTTACTTTCACGTGAGAGGAATTTATGGTTAATTAAACCAAAGTTTTGTCGTGCTCTCGTGAGGAGATGTCTTGCTTGCTCATCAAAGTTCAGAGAGGAGGAATACCTAAATCCGAGATCCCTAAATTCTGCAGAAGGAGTTATGGTTGAGCCATTTAATGTGAGTGTGTCACAGGGGATTAAGCAGCGTAATCTCATATAGTGTGTCTTAGGAGCCGAAAATTCTAATCCCCATTGTGCGCCCCAGCTTGGTAGAGATGCAAGATCAGTGTTAAGGGATATCAGAGTTTGTGACATTTCATTATGTGGAAATGATAGGACGACTTTTATGTCATCAGCGAAGATAAAGAGTTTAGAGTGGTTCACAACACTTTGCAGATCATTACCATAAATGAGAAAAAGAAGGGGGCCTAGAACGCTGCCCTGAATTACGACACTACAATATATTCACTAATAATAATAACAAAACGGTTCAAAGTAATTCAAAGTAGTTCAAAGTCTTAATGGTCCAAAAAGTAACCAGTAACCACAGATTAAAAGTATAGTGAATTCACAAAAACAAAACAAATGTTTTATACATATGGAAAGTTAGCACGTGTATTCAGGTGAAAGGTTTGGTTAACATATAGTTGTCAAGTTCAGCCTTGAACATATTCAGTCTTGATGCGCAAATGATATGTGGGGGCAGGGAGTTCCACAGAAAACAGACTCTGGTAGCAGAGAAAAACCTTCGACAATTTGATCTGGAGTGTGGAATAATTAACGTGTAGACATGCGATCTGCTACCACGTGCTTCTTGCCGATGAAACAGGTGTTCAAGTGGGTGATCCACTGTATGCAGAATGTTGAAAAGCAGGATCAAGTCACCCCTGAGACGACGGCACGAAAAGTCAAAGAGGTTTAGCGTTGCAATCCGCTCCCCGTATGGCCTGTTGTATAGACCGGCCACCAGTTTTGTAGCGCGGTGGTATACCCGTTGCAGCAAGGTCATGTCCTTTTATAAACATGGGGACCATGCTTGAACAGCATACTCCATTGTTGGTCTGATATAGGTGTTATTTATACATGGCGGTATCTGCTTTGAGAAACGACCAAAGATCCTTCTGAGCAATGCTAAGATTTGGCAGGACTTTTTGTATACAACAGAACGGTGCCGTGAAGAATTCAGGTTACTGCTAATCCACACGTCCAGGTCTTACTCTTCAGTAACCCATGAAAGTTGCTGAGATCTCAGAGAGTATGTGAATTCGAATTATTTACCGACGTTTAACATTTTACATTTCTGGATGTTGAATGGTAAGCAGTTCCGTAACGACAAAGATATGAAGTGCTTCGAGATTTTTTTGGAGAATTTGGCAATCTTCTATGGTGCGTATGCTAGTCCGGAATTTGATGTCATCCGCAAATAAAATGATCTTGCTGCGTACGATTTCCGGTAAACGAGGAAGAGTATTGGCCCCAAGGAAGAGTATTGGTGTGATGAATTGAATCGTATTGAATTGAGTGAATCAACCAACCCAGGAATTGAATTGAGAATAACCACACTCAGTTGGATCACAGTGTGTATTGCATAACAGCCAGAATCAGAATGAATGAATGAATGATAATCAGAACTTGAATGATAGTACTATTGATTATCTTTGAATGAGTGGTGATGAATGATCGATTATTATTGATCGTTAATCGAACAATCACCACAACCACCGCAACTCCTAATCGTCCTCGGATTTTTGTAATCTTGAATAGGTTTGTTCGTCAGTCTTTCCGATTCTCTGACAAGTTCACTTGATTCAGTATTCTCGGAAGACAAAGTATGTGACACGTTTGTTGCTTGTTCATCAGGAGCTTGTCCAGTGTCTGCAGGTTGATTTGATTGAACACACGGAGGTTCCAGCGAACCCGAAACGTCATCCACAGTTGCCAACAATTGTCTCGCTTTATCAATAGCAGTAGTCGAAGGTGCCAGTAACGCTTTTCCTCTAGCGGTTTTGAAAAGTACATTATCTGATGATCGTTTAGATGAGCTAGAATGCAGTGCTGAATTCGCTTGATAAGATGAGTTTGGTGATTTATTTGAAATGGTATCTGATGAATGATGAAGTTTGCTAACTTTGAAGCCACTTTCTTGGTCATGAAAACCAGATTTTCATTTTGAATCAATGATACGGGCGGATGTGGACGTGTTAACAGGAGTAGCGCTTGAGTCGGTTGATAGGGAAGTTAAATTTTCATCATCAAACAAAAGAGCTTTAGCACGATCGATGGCACTGTTAGAAATTGGTTGAACTGTCTTTCTAGATGCAGTTTGAATATCCAGAGTAACGGGTGCCTTGGCTTTGCCGACAGGTTCTCTTAGACCATATGCAATCAGGCGACGTTTCATAAATATAGGATCACCCGTTATTTCTGAATGAACAGGTTTTATGTTCATGCCACCGGAATGCGATGCACACTGACGAGTTAAATCTTTCATTGCATGAGAGTCAATTTTTGATAATGAAGTTGTAGACAAAAATGAAAAGTCAATATTGAGCAACTTCAGCGATTTTAATCCAAGGATAGGTGGACTAGATTTCGTGACAATGAATGAACACTCGACTGGTTTTGCAGTACCATATCTGACTGGAATAGAGCAAACTCCGACAACAGGTACAGAATGTCCTGTAATGCCGTGAATCGAAATGTCAGATTGATGAATTTGAGCATCAGGGGCAAAATGTTTCAAGTCATTCAATGAAATCAATGATTCCACACTTCCTGTATCAAGTATAAATTCTTTGGAACCATAACGACTGAGTATACGTTTACGAATATGAGACACTGTGTATGGCGACACTGATAGTGATAGTGAGCTGATTTCATTTTCAACATTGACGACTTTTGTATTATTACTATGCACATAACATGTCTTAGAATTTCGACAAACTGATTGAATATGTCCAAGTTTACCACACTTAAAACATTTAGCATTACGAAATGGACAAGTAAATCGAGAATGTAACTTGCCACAAGATGCACATTTTCCAAACTTCTGATTGTCAAAGTTGGACTTGCTTTTGCTGAATTTTCTTATTCTGTCTGGTTTGACATCAGAATCACTTTGTCGCTGAGGTCGGTTGCTGGACTGAGGTTTAGATCTGGAGGTTCCGAACAATACAGTTTGAGTGTCAGCATTAATTTGGCGATTAATTTCTTTTGAAACATCTTCATAATGTTCGCATATTGTCTTGACATTTTCATAGGTTGGGTTCTTCAACATCAATAACTGGCGATATAAATCAGGTTCATTGATACCAGCAATTAAACGATCTCTTAAATGATCATATAGTTTATCTTCGAATGCACAACGTGTAGCCTGTATTTGCAATTCCAGGATAAATTGACGAATAGACTGGTTTTCTTGTCTTTGCATTGTATTGAAGCGTGCACGTTCAGCAATTTCGAAATTTTTCGGAGTGACATGCGCTAATAGAATAGATTTCAATTCATTGAAAGTCTTCTTGGCAGGTGGAATAGGGAATGATAAATTTTTCAGCAAAGCATAAGCATCTTCTCCTGCCGAACTAAGAAAATGCGCAGTAATAATGGAATCGGGCATTTCACCCTTGGTGAGACACCAAAGTTCAAAACGTTCCAGATAATCTTCAATTTCTCTGGGGGTTCCATGAATATTGAGAGGTCCGAACGACATAGCTGCTCGCGACGCCAATTGTGATGAATTGAATCGTATTGAATTGAGTGAATCAACCAACCCAGGAATTGAATTGAGAATAACCACACTCAGTTGGATCACAGTGTGTATTGCATAACAGCCAGAATCAGAATGAATGAATGAATGATAATCAGAACTTGAATGATAGTACTATTGATTATCTTTGAATGAGTGGTGATGAATGATCGATTATTATTGATCGTTAATCGAACAATCACCACAATTGGCCGCTAAAGGGTGTTTTGTTTTGTGGGTTTTGTACCGCCGAAGCGGTTTAACTTGATATTTGCCTAATAAATAAAGTGATAACATGTCACTTTTCTCGTTTCCGAGTATTCAATCTATATAGAGAAACATTGCATGCCACATAATTAAAGTTTAGAAATTATTGTCATTCGCTTGTTTTAAATAATTACGTTTATTTATCAACCTGATTTTCAACCAATTATATTAGGCCACACATTTCCCCGCTGCATACGTCTTAACTACGCGTTTGGCGATTAGTTTCGAAATGGGCTTCCGAAGTCGGAACCTTTTATTTTGCATTATTTGCGTTTATGGTTTGTCCTTCCTAATTTTCTATTGTCAGTTGTTGTTGTTGGAGTGTTTTGTGAACCTGGTTCCGATTCTCCTGGTGTCAACGTAGAAAAATCTCATGATGGTCTTTCTACTTCATCCGACACGATTTCACAGTAACTGTTATTAAATTATTTTCTATCTGTTTGTCTCAGGGAATCCAAAAGTATACTAATCGATGGTTTCAGTGCGGAACAGATGGCTGAACTTCGTCAGCACTCACAACAATACAAATTTCAGGCAGAAGTAAATCGAATGATGAAATTGATAATAAATTCGTTGTACAAAAATAAAGAGGTTGGTTTCTAATTTTGTCCATAAATTTTTAGATATTTTTGCGAGAGTTGATTTCAAATGCATCTGATGCGCTGGACAAAATCCGTCTGCAGTCGTTAACCGAAAATGATGCTTTATCCGCCACATCGGAGCTTTCTATCAGAATAAAGGTTAATGAATCTCATATCTCATTAATGTTTAGGCTAACAAAGAAGCACGAACGATACATATAGTAGATACTGGTATTGGAATGAGCAATGACGAACTGTTGTCTAATTTGGGTACCATCGCGCGATCCGGTACATCGGAGTTCCTCGCTAAATTATCATCGAGTCAGCCTACCGCAGAAACCACGGACTTGATAGGACAATTCGGCGTCGGATTTTATTCAGCCTTTTTAGGTATTCACGAGTGAATTTCGATAACTTTTTAGTCAGCGACAAGGTTGTTGTGGTATCTAAAAAGAATGGACACCCGCAATACGTTTGGGAATCTGATTCCGAATCGTTTACTGTCGCCGAAGATCCTCGTGGAGATACCCTTAAACGAGGGACAGAAATTATTCTGTATTTAAAGCAAGAAGCAAGTGATTTTCTTGAACCAGATACACTGAAAAACGTGGCGAAAAAATATAGTCAATTCATCAACTTCCCTATCTATCTGTGGTCAAGTCGAGTAGAATCGGTTAAAGAAGAAGTATCAGAAGATAAAGATAAAGGCGCAGACGAAGAAGTTAGCGTGAGTTCATGCTTTTGCTATATCTTTCGAAGGTTGAGGAAGATAAAAAAGAGAGTTCGAAGACGATCGAGAAAACAATTTGGGATTGGGATCATATAAATAAGCACAAGCCCATATGGAAACGGAAAGCTTCTGATATAACTGACGAAGAATATACCGAATTGTATCGGGCATTGTCGGCTGATCAAGACCAACCCCTCACCAAGATTCACTTCAAAGGAGAGGGTACAGTCACGTTCACGTCTGTTCTTTATATACCAAAGCGGACACACGGTGACCTTTTCAGTGATAATTATCAATATAAAGATCGTATTAAGGTACGTCGTATTTTTGGCATTTCTTTTATCTCACTTTAGTTGCACGTGCACCGCGTTTTCATATCTGATGTGGCAGAAGAACTCGTTCCTAAGTATCTAGGCTTCGTTGTTGGAATTGTTGATAGCGACGATCTACCTTTAAACGTCTCTCGTGAAATGCTACAACAAACTCAACTGCTCAAAGTAGTTCGCAAGCGGATCGTTAAAAAAATCCTCGATGTAATTTCAAAATTATCTGAAGAAGATTTTGAGAAATTTTGGAAGGAATATGGCCTCCACATAAAACTTGGCATGCTAACAGACAATCCTAACCGAGTTAAATTATCTAAACTTCTACGGTATCGTACATCAAAGAGTGGAGACAAATTAGTGAGTCTTGCTGACTATGTGTCTCGTATGAAACCTGGACAGGAGGAGATATATTACCTTACTGGTTCTATGGATAAGATCAAATCATCTTCCCTAATCGAACGCATGATAGATAAAAGATATGAAGTCATTTACATGGTGGATCCGATCGACACATTTGTTATGCAATCATTTACTGAATATGAGAAAAAGCAACTAAAAAATGTTGCCAAGGAAGGTCTCAATTTGAGTGTATCGGACAAAGTTAAAGCTAGACAGGAAGCAAATCAAAAAGAATTTGAAAACCTTCTGAAGTGGTTACAAGAAAAGGCTCTTCCTGGAAAGATAGAGAAAGCTGAGCTCTCTCAGCGTCTGTCCATCAGTCCTGTGGCTCTCATAGCTACGAAATACGGTTGGTCAGGAGACATGGAACGCATAATGCTCGCACAAGCTCAGCAAAAGGGAGATGACTCATCAGCAAATTATTATTCGAAGATGCCAAAAATATTAGAAATCAATCCGAGACATCCATTGATTAAAGAATTGAACACGCGTGTAAAGGCAGATAGCAGTGATAAGGAAGCATTAGAGACAGCTGAACTGCTTTTCTCACTTGCAGCATTACAATCAGGATATCAGATTCAAGATTCTGTTGCATTCACTAAACAAATTGAAATTTTGATGAGAAAAAATCTTGGGATAGATGTGCATGAGGAAGTTGAAGTAGAACAAGATGAACCTGGTGAGGCCACTGAAACCGAAAGTCAAGCTGGCTCCGATGAAGCTGAAGAGGTAAGGTTGAGCTGTTCTTGAATATTTTTTAGTTACCCCATTCTGATCAGGAAGTGATGAATGATGCAGCAACTGAAAAGGTACGTTTATCTTTTATTAGATGCATGCTGCTCGAATTGAAATTTGAATGCTGAATTTTCATTCTTTACCCTGGTTCAGGTTCATGTTCCCCCTTCTGAAAATGATGAGCTTTGAGTGTTCCATTCTTCTCGACGAGCTTATTGAATTTTGCGTTTGTTAGACTGCATGCGTTGCATGTAAAATCTTCTATCTTGTAAACTTGCTTGTGGTTTATTTTATCCGTTCTCAAATAAACTTTGCCCATTTTCAGTGTGTTTATGTTCAGTTGTAGGGTAATGCAAAGATGCTACACTCTGGTATTGCGTTATGTTTTATTTCTACTCAAGGCAATATATACGGATTATTTTAATGTGGCAAATGACAGCAATTTAATGTAAAAAAGTGGCTTTCAACTGGTCTGTCGCTAAACTTGGCTACTACCCCAGAAGCATAACGTGAAGTAGTCAGGTATCCAAATGCTGTTGTTGTTAGTATATTTTCATCATCATCAAAGACAGCATTACACCGGTATCATGCACCGAGTGCTTGACTGCCACAACCATAACAAAGTAAAATCCTAAAAGATTGGGAAAGGTGGGACTTTAATAGCTACGGATTCTATCGAAGAGTAAGCTCAGACAAACTGGGATGAGGTGCCTACACCTCGAATGGAACGTGCGACATCAGCATGACAGCTTCCTTGCGGATTTCACTGCCATGCATCATAACATGATTTTCTCGTCACTGCGCTTGACAACATTCGAGGTTAAGCAAACACTCCAAGAAGATACGCAGTGCAAAACCGCCATTGATCACGATTTAGGGACATCCTGAAGCGTAACTTGCCATTGCGATATCTGATCAAGGGGATACCAGCCTGGAAGACGTGTTGCGCCTAGTTTGGAAAAGTTACTATTAAGAGTATTTAGCTGTCTATGGTACGTGACGGTTTGGCAAATGCATGTAGACGTTAAATATGTGCTTTAAGTAAGGTCCAAGCTTTGCACCCATACAGTAATACAGCCCGAACTGTCTACCCTTGAGTAACTGAGAGTCTTTCTGACGCCAGGGGTTACCCGTGTTGCGGAATGCTACGGTCACTTTGGAAATGTGTGCCGCGGCCTCGTCATCTACGATGCGGAATTTACGAGATACGTAAAACGAGCTACAATTTCAAGCGCCTGATTGTCAAGTTATAAAGTTCTGTGTGATAAGTCGATGTCCTGCAGCAGGACACTGCACTTAGAGGGTGCAAAACGCATTCCAAATGCGGGCACAATATTAGCTAGCATGTTCAGTATCGCCTTTGCATCTGTGTACGAGTCGAAGAGCAGAACTATTTCATCAGCATAGTCCAAGTCGAGAAGCTTGTCACCTGCCATTATGTGAACTCCGAATGCTGGGGTTTCTTCGTTCCATGATGGCATCAATTACAAAATTGAACAGAAACGGAAAAATCAGACATCTTTGTCGAACGCCATTTGTGGTACGGACATTTCGATCGACTGAATCGAATGCTCCTTTGAAGTCTAACCGTCGCTGTCGTCGGCTGGCGATAAGTGTGCTGCAGTTCTAATGATCTGTCGAATAGTAAAAATGTGGTCCACAGCCTCCGCCATGCCGGAAGCCAGATTGCTGCTCTCGGATCAGTGATTCCGTATGCGATGTTAATCTTCGAATGCATATGGACGCTAATAATCTCGTAATGATGGGAGAGACTTATCCCATGGTGATTAGACCATGATCTTCGCACCGTTTGTTAAATATCCGTATGATAACCGATTCTCCTCAACTCTGAGGGACGGATTCTGACAACCACACTTCACGGCAGAGATCGCCGAATGTGCTGATTAGAAGAAAACAGGCTGTATGTCATCGGCGCCAGCAGCTTTGAATCGTTTTATGAATACGATACGCCTTAATTTCTAAATCACTAGGGGGGTCTACGCTAACAGTCCAAGGATCATACTGCTTCAAATAATGCAATGATTCCCTTGCCATCGGCGGCCAGCTGAATTGTTCTTAAAAAAGGTTCTGCCCAGCGCGAGAGGTGGCGATTCTTATTAGTACCGTCTATTTCAGCGATAGTCTCACCTTTGTTTGTATGACCTTTCGATCGAATAATAGGGAAGAGTTTTCGCACGTTACCCGCATTATTGGCTATTCCAATTCGTTAGACCTTATTTAGCCATCACGTTTCTCGTTTTAATCTTACGCTCCGTTTAAGTACATTCCTTACGCGTCTACGCTTTATACTCTGTACAGGACCATGCAGTATTTGGCGTCGCTAATGAAGAATTTCTATAGAACGCAGTGAAATCTAGTGGGACTTTGAGGTTGGTTGTGTAGTCTCGGGCTGATATTCTGATGACCCGCATAATCCCTGTTATTGTGTTTCACCTTTCATCGGCAGTTTCACACAGCTACTGGGAATGAGTTACTCAAGGTGGTCTTATCAATTTCTTTAACTGCAGGCTGAGAGAATTTTTCAACCGCAAAGCGTTTCTCATTCGAAGGCATAGTACAGGAAAACTTTAACGAGAACCTACATCGCACAAGAGCATGATCTGAATCCTTGCAGGTATTCCAAAAGGAGCGGCAGTCCTCAATGCAACATCTCCAGCGAGCATTTATGGCGTTATTTTCGATTTGGACCGAAGGTTGGCGTCCATCCGGCGAGCGCCATCTGGCACATTGACATCTTTTATGGCGAAATGAAGTGCTGCTAATGAATAATCAAGATTGTGCACAGAATTGTATTAACCGTTCACCATTATCTGTGTGTTGGCCTTCAAGACCAAACATGCCACCTAATTGGGATTCAGATATATCTAAGCGACCTAGTCTGGCATTCATATTTCCCACTATGACAACTATCGGAGTTTGGAGTGTTTGATTAACCTTGTATGTTGTCAAATTGTTAGTAATTAAAGCTTGTTCAAATGTATGACAATGAAAGCCACAAAGCTGTCGTATTGACTTCGCTCTACTCGTTCACATTATTGAATGCGTGTTTGCTTCTAGAGGTAGGCACATCGTCCAAGCGTCTCTGTCAGATCTTTTACACCTTTAATAGCTTTTTAGACTCCATCCTCCTTTATCACTTTATGGTTACATCACGTTATAGGTGTTTGGCAGTAGGGCATAATGATTTTGAAATCTAAGACCATTGCAAAAAGCGATGGAATCATACGTTTCTTCAGCACCATGTAATCATGGCTCTTATAGATAACCGGCATCATAAGCACTTTGTTTGCTTAATACGACCAATTGTTAACTGTATGGCAACGAAAACATTAAAAACTATTTACTGATTGCCTGAACTCTAACGTATCACCGGTTGCTTCGTTGAGCCGAATTATTTCTTGTTAACGTTTACGGCTAATGTGAACCGTGTTCATCCATTAGATTTTTAACCCGACAATTGAGTACCCCTGACATGCTGGTTAACAAGTGTGCCTGTCAGTCAGGTAGTTTGCATAACCCGACTTCCTTGCCACATTCATGTAAAATGAGTAGGGATAATTACCGAAAAACTACGACAGCTTCGGTAGTTGAACTCAAATTACATATACAGCTTTCTTTTTAATGAAACGGATGCTAATGAGCGGATATTTTGCCCAAGCGTTCTGATAATGCTAAAGAACTTGTTTATCGTTGGCCTCCTATCTCGATGTAGTCCATTAAGAAGAGAATAATAGAAGACCATACGTCGCAAAGGCATGCTATTTTCAGCCCACCATCGCACATCACTGCATTCCTATTTATGAATAATAATCTTTTTCCTCAACATGCACAGCAATGCGCAATATCCGGTTTTTCTTGTGTCTTGGGACGGATTTCTACTTCCAGTGCAAAGGAATGGATTCATGAAGTCGCTTTAAAGCGTTTCAACTTATGTGGTGAACTCGAATAAGATTCGTCACCTTGAGTTTTTCATTCTGTTGACCCCCTCAACGATAGCAGGGTTATCGAGATGTTACGTGGTTGATAGGCGTTCAATGTTCCTCTAGCACTCTATTGGTCCTCATTTTAGCTATTTAAAGAATACGTCATTCTTTATCTGTTGTCGTATATTTAAACGCGAAAAACAACTAGAAATGCCGACTGTTTTTCCCTAGGACAACAGCTATCGCAAGTGCTTTGGATTCGGTTTTTGAACTGGCATGCGATTCCATGAATTACACTGCTCTCACATATGACTGACGTCAATCCTTCGTTTGCCTTTCCAGTGGGCGTTGTGATATTTAGTCTCGTAAAAATTCAGTTTTGCACACCTTTGAAAAGTCTGTCTCTCTCTGGACTCTGTTGAAATTTCGCTAGCAAGTTCGCCGACAAAAATAAGACGAAGCTAATAGCAATGTTTGAACGAGGATGAAGTGATTAGTAACGCGAAGGTAAAAGGCCCTGTCGATTTTTAATTCCCTCTACCAACCTTTTCGAAGAAATGTATAATCTATAACTTCTGGTATATTAGTCTGTTTAAAAACGGCGAAGTTAAATTACAGAATTTTCCATTCTTTTTTCATTGAGAGCCGTCTTTTTTGCGTCTGCAATGTTCAGAGCTATTTTGAAAGAACGTCCTAGGTACCCGGTTTTTAAGCTGCTTCCTTTGTTTCGGTGTTGTGTTCCGCTTGTTGATGAAAGATTCAGTCAGTCAGTTTGTTTGTAATCGTCATTCACCCAATAAGGATACGGCACCAGAGTGAGGCATCGCCCCAATAGCTGGGTACAGAGCGAGTTGAGTTTGAAATCAAAAGAGATTAGAAGATCTCTTACTATTGAAAGCAATCCCAGTTAAAGGGGTTCTCAGAGTTAAGTTGAGTACAACTACGCAGCCGGATTCTTGCTTTGCGTTTATTTATGAAAACTTTTCCATGATTTGATATAGCCAGGAGTTATTGGACGTTTGAAATAAGGGTTTTGCATCCGACATGTGAACCACCTTCAAATAATATAAGATCCATCTTCCTCAACCAAACTGGTTAAAGACACCAGTCACCCCCTTCATCCGTTCCCTTGTCAGTAGAAGCTGTTCCACCGGTTCATGCAGGACCGTACCTGCCGGCCAGAAGCTTGTCTCAGTTATCAGAGGAAATGGGAGACGCTCGCCATTGGAGCATTCCGGTAAACAAAGCTTAGTTCCATAATCACTCCGTCTGTGGTGACCGAGGAGCTGATAAAAATGTGAATTCTCCTATTTAATGGACACTTTGTTACGATATTGTAATCACGAATGAATCAGGTGGCCTGGAGGTACCCATTTGATAGAAGACACTTATAGAGTTGAATTTTAGTGTACAAGAGATGACCTAATGGTCTACTAAATTTCCATGCTTAAACTAGGTTTTAACCCTTAAGCTCAATCGGTTATATGCCACCGTGATCTATCGGTCAATCCTAAGTGGTTGGCTTTGATCACCAGCGCATTCACTCTGGCTAGGCATGTAAAAAGGTGGAGGCCATATGATCTCAGTCTCAACCTACTGCTATCTAGACAGAACCTTGGTCATTTATGTGTGATCAGAACACACCTTGACTTTCGTCGCAACTAATTTGTGTGTGTGTATCGAGTGATGCCTGCTGCATGCGGAAAGCTGAATAGCAAGATCAAACCCCAATCATTTGTTACAATGACCCCGCTGAATAGATTTCCCATCAAGCATCCAGGGACATATGTGAATGGGTAGAACATATTTTCGATGCGTAAGTCTAAGGGATATGAGCAATACAAAGTGGCCATTTCAATAACTTGCTTGGCTGAATCCATTTTGTGGATATGTCGTCCAAAGAATAGCTATGCTAATCTAGGTTAACAATGGTTTTAAATTAAAACTTTGTTTGTCACTTCCGCATTTAAGGGTCACTGAACTTAATCTTATCGTTTCCCCTAGCCGAGGGCAAACTGCATGAAAACGATTAAAGGGATGTAAGCGGTCGCAAATCTGGTCAAAAGCATACAATTGATTTTGATCCAGATTTTTTCGAAACTGGTTACATCTAGAAACACTAGATCGGTACATGGAAAAATCTTGTACATTGCTATGATTCCCTATTCTGTTTGATACTTGATGTTCCCGTATAATTGTCCTTGTAAAACTAGATTAATTTATTAATTCAGCACAGTGAGTTTAACTAGACGGAACGTTAACGAAGTTGTATAAAAGAAAATATGTCCGTTGTAGCAAATTATTTTCCCAGCACTATAACAGATCCGCTTGCTCGCTTCTCGCATTGGGGGGCTCCTCGGCCTCATTACTTGGGTAAACGCTTCTTGGATGTATCGCCAAACATACGAATCCGGTGAGTGCTTATTTCACTTGAAAATTTGCAAATGAGTGCGATTTATGACAACTCATCAATTGAGATTTGAAACATGAAAATTTACCTCTTCATCATAACCCTTGTTTAGAGCTGGTATCAGTCGATTCCGCGTTTAGGTATATGCGTGTGATCCCTTGCATATTATTCGGCTGCTGATATTTTGTGGCATATTCTAATAGAAGTATTACTAATGTGCTTTTGCGCTTTGCACCGGAAACGTTCCGTATTACAGACTTCATATTGTTCTAATCTAACTTAGTTCATATTGCGCGATGATCAAATAGGTTATTCGGTTCTTGTTTGCTGATAATGCTTTAGACGCTTCATGATTCTGAGTATAGCCAAACGTCTTAGTGACTGGGGCGTTTGTTCTATTATCGATATTTGCAATTTAATTCTCTAGCTTCTACCAGTCTATTTTCTGGTTGTTACGAACTAAACGTTAATTCCTTTCAAAGAGTGAATGTTAAAACTAAATCTACACAATTTTATCCAACGACGGATACGGAGTGACCTCCTGTTGGCATTCAAAATCTTGCATATGGAAAACCATCCCCTTAAACACTTGCTAAAGCCCAATAGCCTTACTCGAACACAACAACATTCAAAGGCTTTAAGCATTCCACATTCACGATTGAATATTTGTCGTATTTTTTCTCGGTATGAATTTGTTTCACTTGGAACATTTTGCTTGAAGAAATCACACGCTCGGAATCTGTCGCGGTTTTCGCTTCTAAACTCGATGAGTGTATAACGAACCATGCGGTATTTGACTGTCCCTATTGATTTTTGAGAGATTATTTATTTTTACACCATATACCTCCTCATCCTATGGTTATTGTTAAGCTTACTGCTTTTTCTACCATAAAACTTTCTGAGTTCTGTATGCCATACCAATTTGTATGCAATCCATTTGAGTATGCAATGTTTCAATTTGCATCCGTATGCAGATGGCATGTAATCAGCATGAAATCTTTTTTTCCCTAAATCCTATACCGTGAAGTTCCATTATCGTTGTTTTTTCGTCATGTGTGATTATTGTTTTACTGTACCTTTGTTTTCAGGTGGTGCATTGCGATCCAACGGCTCGCCGAATATTACAGTACGATGGTGACGATTATGCTGAGAATATTGAGGTCACTGAAAAGCATGATTCGG
>JACCGJ010024444.1:0-16961 GCA_013407085.1 Atriophallophorus winterbourni
CATGGCATCCGTTATTCTTACTTTCCACGGGCACGAAGTATATATTAGCTGACCAATCAGAATCCGTTCAAGGGGCACGAATCAGAATGCGTTTATTTTTAAGCCAATCATGGCATCTGGCCGTCCTTTAAAAAGCGCTGCATAGCCTACACGCAGCCGACCCCATACAATTTGAATCCCTAGTTGAAGCAGCAGGTGCTATTTCCAGGTTTCAAAGCTCCACTGGTTCATCGTATTACATTCGGAGCACAGCACCAAATGCCAGGTTTGTGTTAGCCTAACTTTGATAATTTGCAGATCCCGGACTTACGAATGCGTAAAAGCTGGACGACACCAGCCATCTTCCCGAGGAATTCGTCGAACGCAATCCCGTAAAATCGGATGTGGGTCAAGAATACTCATCTCGCGGTTGCCTAGTGAAAGGTTTGGTGTCTCTCGAGTTTCCTTGGAGCACAACCATCCCATTAATTTATTAATGGCTAAATACGAACCGACTCATAGGCGCCTCTCACTGGACGAGATGTCAACGATAACCCCTTGGTTGTTGAACAATACTCCATCGTTCAACATATGCAATTATATCCGAACGCAGATGGGGAAATACGTCACGCCGTGTGACGTAAGAATCATGCGATGGAAGCTGCTGGCGAGTCACAAAACCACAATTTTTTTATACGACTTGAGCTCCCAGCTCAATACATCCGGCCGTTGTTCTATGGAAACTGATGCTGAGAGCAATCTCACTCACTTCATATTTATGACGAATGAACAGAAAACCCTTTGCCGCCGGTTTCCTCATTTCATTGGCATTGACTCAACTTTCAAGAGTTGTCGTGAAAAGTACCACTTATTCGTCATTGTTGTGGTAGATGGCTGCGGTAAGGGTATTCCTGTTTGCTTCGGATGGTTGCGGACGGAGACCACAGCGTCCATATCTTTGTTCCTACGCAAGTTTTTGGAATTCGCTAACCCTGTTAGCATTCTGTCGGTCCTGATGGATGACAGCGCTGCCACTCAGGCTGCAGTGAGAGCTGAAATGCCAGCAGCACACGTGTTTCTGTGTCGTGTGCACATTATACGGAATGTTACCAAAAGAGTATGTTCATCTTAATTACTTAACATGTTTACAGCAACCTGGTGCCTTGTTTATGAAGTGGTTCTACGTAGCCATGAGCACGCGCAACAGGTGAGGCCAAGACTGATCCAACGAGCCTCAATGTGGACAACAATCAGATCGCCTCGAGTTCCCACTTTTGGCCGAAGGGACAATAACTTCGTTGAAGCCACCCATCGGTCAATAAAGAGGCACAATTTGAGTGGGAACAATTGTCTCTGGCAAGCTGTTGAAAGAACGAAGGACGTCTTCCAACACATCCTTCAGAATCGTCAGGCTCTGTTTGTCTCTACCAGTCGTGGGCCTCGCGAAATTCCTCAGCACCCTGAGCTTGATGGAATGTGCACCCTGCTAGTACCCAAAGCCGTGGAATTGCTGACCGACCACCTGCGGCAAAACCGTCTGATGACTTGCGTCAACATACAAGAATTATACGCGGTGACTGAAGGTTCCAAGACATACAAGGTATCTACAGTCACCTGGCAGTGTGATTGTCCATTTTTCACCGATTGTCTTCTGCCTTGTCGGCATGCTTTGTATGTCAGAAACGCACGAGTTATTTCCATGGGTTAGTGAAATTCATTCGCTTAACCAATTGGCTTTCAGATGATTATCCCATTTTCAATCGTTGGCAAAGATGTTACAACGAAATGCTGCCAATAACTTCAGGTTATGTTGACCAGACAATGACATCTTACGCCCATCAATCCGGGGTTTCAGCCTGGCAACCGCTACTTCAGCAGGCTGAGCGCAAGCTGTCCGCAGCTGCTTTCAATCAATTGCGAATATAGTTTCGTGATTTTGTGAACGACTGCAGCTGCAATCCGATCCCGCCCTACATGATTGCCCCTTTAGGATTAACTGAAGAAACTGAATCTAACGTGGGTGATGACGATTGAAGATAAAATACTTGTCGATTTGGAATTTGTTATCAATAAAAATTTATCTCTTTTCAAGCGTTCTTTTAACCATTATTTTAATGGCCTTGCCCTGAGCGAGTATACCGGGTCTGCCTATGTATTATTTGTTGATCGTTAGCCCCTTTAGTAATGTACTTTTGCTCATGTTGACCGCTGTGTTAAGTTGAATTGGGTTGCTGTGTGGTTACAGCAATGTTGTCGGCATAGCGACCACTGACCTAGGTCAAAACCATGCTAGTGGGTTCAAGGTAATTCAAGGTTTTTAATGGTCTAAAAAGCAACAAGCTTAACAACAACCATAGGATGGTAAAAATTGAAATTTAAGTGTATAAACAATATAAGAACATAGATTAAACAGTATATAAGTGTTCTGGAAACGAATAATGCAATAAAAATTCGTCTAATTTCGTTTTAAAGTCATGTAAGTTATGGTTTGCAAGGCCAATCAACACCATCAGCCTCGGCGACGAAAACCCCTGAATATGATATTGAGACGCGTCTAAATGAATGGAATCCAGTATACACAAACTAAATGAACTGATAATAAACGTCATAAAGACACCGTCGTTACCCGACTTAGAGGTTACTGCCGAAGAGCCGGTAGATAATCCATCATACTCGAGCAGGCCAACATTTGCCCAGATAACCGCGCAGATGGTGACTAAAACGGGGAGGCGAAATAAGATATGCGAGCTGATATGTAAACACCACGGGCTTTCGTCCCCGCAGTTTCGAAATGTAAAATGCTGCAGCTTGGGAAGAAATCACACGATCAGAATCTGTTGAGGTTTTCGCTTCAAAACTCGATGAGTTTATGACGAACCATGCGGTATGCGAATGTCCAACTAAAACAGACACGGACTGTACTGTTGGAACACAGTGATCTATCGTATCGGCTGAAATTGTTTAAAACACGTCAACAACCGATTGACTTGTTAGTGTTTCTTTGAACTTAGTGGTGCATCTATTTTTCCAAGTTAGTGGCGTGAGCAACGGTTGAAGGTAAACTGTTCCAACTAAAACAGACACGGACAGAGTAAAAATACCTGCTACATTTCATGCGGGAATGGGAAAATCGAACAGATTCAGTTGAGCTATCCTTTCTTTATATGGTTTGTTTCGGATGCTGAGAACTAGTTTCGTTGAGCGGTGATAGATTCGCTGCATAAGTTCCACATCCCTCTTGAGCCACGGAGACCATGACTGCACACCGTATTCCATGGCTGGTCTCAAGTATTTATCCATGATCATCGGGAATATCTTGGGCGAAACTTCCCAAATACCCGTTTGCGTAGATTAAGTAGACGTGTTGCCTTTGTAAAGGAATTGTTAGTTTGGAGTGATGTTTTAAAACTGGAGCGAACCCAAACATCAAAATCTGTAATTTTCAAGGACATGCGAACCTATATGATATGTGAACTATACTAGATTCCCCACATTTATGATCCCGCATTTGTTGAAGTTAAACGGCACATTGTTCTTCAGGGACCAGCTGTGAAACATATCAAGATCCTTTTGTAATAGCAGACAGTCTTCTGGGCTACGTATGAAAGGCCATATCCTTATGTCTTACGTTGATTCGACCAAGAATAAACCAAGATTTTCATTCAAAAATAGGCTTCAAAATTCTACTAGACATATTTGTGAACACTCATCCGTGCCAAGCCCATCGAACTATTCACAAAGTTGATCACGACGGTCCATAATGGAAGCACTGGACTCGAGTTCCGCTCTTATTTGAGCTCATCAGCAGTGCATATCCTCCGCTTTAAGGGTGGGGTTCGAACACCCGACCACCATTTTAGTCCCATGCCTTAACGAACTGGGCTACCGTCCACCATTTGACCGATCGCAATTAAGCGTTTATGAACTGTTCTCCAGACTGGCACATTTGAGTAGCTTTGTTTGCTTGACCATTTCAGAAGGAACCAGCATCTACTAGACATATTTAGCAGCATTTTGGTAACCTCGGTGACATACATTGAACGGTACAAAAATGATCACTATGCTGCATGCAAAGAAATTTGAGTGGAATCGGTTAGAATAGTTTTTGGGTAACGTTTCACTTCTGACACAGAAGCTTCGTCAGACTAAGAGTGATAGTCAGATCAGGGAACATGATTAAGTAGCGGTCAACCCGCCACCACCTATTTGACCTTACCGCGAAAATTTACCAAATACACGTTTGAGTAGATTTAGAACGCGTGTTGCTTTTTTGAAGGCACTGTTAGTTTGAAGTGATGTTTTTAAACTTGAGCATATGCAGAGACAAAAATGTTTTTCTTCACTGCAATTTTCAAGAACATGCAAACCTATGTAATAAGTGAACTCTACTCAATTACCCACATTCATGATCCTGCATTTGTTGAAGTTAAACGGCAGTTTATTCTTCAACGACCAGCTGTGAAGCGTATCAAGATAATTTTGTAATAGCAGACAGTCTTCTGGACTACGAATGCTGCGCCAAATCTTTATGTCGTCCGCAAATAACGTAAGCAACGTTATCAATGTCATGTTCATTGCTTGTCAGAACGAGATCTAAGAGTGAGAGTAAATCGTTTCCGCGGTATCGGGTATTACATGTAATGTGGTTATAAAGAGGAATATCGACAAACAACTCACTGAATGCGCGCTCAAGGGAGTGTTCTGGGTAACAAAATATGATGAAGAGGACAGGTGTTCTGCTCTAGCCATGAACATAACTCAAAGTTAGCTACAAAGTAGTAAACAATGTAATGCTTTTAAACCAATATTATATGAACCAAAGTAATGTTTTGGTCACATTCCTGCGCACCCAACTGGTTTTTGGCAGTTTCGAGACAGTAAGATTATGTCCTGTGAGGCTAGTGACAGTGGAAAATAGGCTACAACAAGCTAGAAGCTCATGTTGTGAAATCTAGACTTGGATTTAGAAGAATACGACGCTATCAAGTATTGCATGTCTTAGGCCATCCGCACGATCTACACTACACACACACACGTTAGTGTATTCATTGTTTTCACAACCAAGATAACACAGAACGTCTGAAATGGACCCCTCACGGTCGACAAATTTTAGAAACATTTCATGCTTTCAGGTGAGAAGGTGTGACAGTTGGGAATAAAATGTTCCGTTTTATTTTTAAGCTGATTAGGTAGGTGGAGTGCACGCCATTTGAATTCGTCTGGCTGTAACAACGTGTAAACGAAACAAAATATGACTGCGCATTCGGTACAATTGTTACAGTACAAACGAATACGGATTGCCATCACAATTGACGGTGCCTTTATCTGGTGCGCATTTATTTTCTTATGAAACTCATTACCGTCGGGTGTTGTGCATTTACCTATTGAAAGGATTTTCATCAGCAAACTTATATATTGATGTGAAAAATGCAACCTTTCATTCACTTCATATGAAGCTACTTCTGAAGCATCGGACACCCTGAATCTTTAACCGTGTCTAAAAACAGGATTGACTCTTACCTCCACGAACATCATTATTAAATCCCATGAGGCTGATCTTCTTATGACATTCGCGTATTTTTTCACTTATTGCTTGCATTATTGAACACCGCAATATCCTGCGGTTGTTTTAAGCGTGTGCGCTTCTTTACTGAAATAAACCATTGTTACCTTGTTCCATGGTTAAGTTAATCCAGTTAGCATGTAATGCAACCGTTTCTATTTATATATATATGTTCTAAGCTCTGGAAAAGAAGCTTGGTTGTTTACTATCTCTTCAGGTCATCTAGAAAAATTGCTATCTATGCGATAGCTTGTTTGTTTCACATTGGGAATCAACTGTATGCCTGTCAATCTTATATGTTTAACGTGTTTTTATTAAAAAACGAAAAATTTCATTTATTCATGAAACGAGGAAAACCTTCACGCCTGATAACACTCAAATTTTACTCGTACGACTGTCAATTCTTATTGGCTGACAGAAATACATACGCCGCACGTAATGTCTACCCTTAACTTCTCGGGTTTCTGTAGTAAATCACTTCGAACACAAACACGCATCACCTGATTGGTTGATGTGCCCTCTCGGGTTTCTATAGGATGCAAAAGTGTAAATAACGCACGCCTGGCCATTGTTGCCTTCGCCGGATCCAGGCCCTTGGCAATGAGGTCAAGTTGGTTCGATGTCGCTGCCACAGTTTGACCGATGGATTTTTTAGTCCGTATGTTGGTTCTCATGATGCGGTGAAACATGTTAGTAGCCTGAATTGGGTTGTTCGGCTGTGTGACGGGTTTTTGTTCGACGGGTCGAGGTGGCTGTTTTGGAACACGTGATTTCGTCATGTTGCAAATAATCCAATATAACTCGTTAACTACACAAGCTAGAACACAGAAATAAGTATCAAAATTCGTAGCTCGACGTGATCCTTGCAATGATAGCAAAAAACCGTAGAATAGTTAGCGATTGAAAAAAGTTGGCGCGCGTGAGCAAACTATGAAATTTACGCCGATATGTTAACTTTGCTGCTAATCCGTTGACAAGAGCAAAACAAATAAATTCCGATAGATATGATCGAAAGTAGCACAGAATTCTTGGAATGAGAGAAATCCAAGCAGATTCGGCGAAGATATGAGCAGAAGTGTCAGAGCAACAAAAAAATGCGACTGCACAGTAGCGCTTCAAGTACCAGGTACCAGCAATTAAACGATCTCTTAAATGATCATATAGTTTATCTTCAAAAGCACAACATGAAGCTTTTGTTTGCAATTCCAGAATAAATTGACGAATAGATTGGCTTTCTTGTCTTTGCATTTTAATAAAGCGAGCACGTTCGGCAATTTCGAACATTTTCGGAGTGACATGAGGTAATAAAATAGATTTCAATTCATTGAGATTCTTCTTGGCAGGTGTGATAGGGAATGATAAATTTTTCACCAGAGATTAAGCATCTCCTGCTGAAATAAGAAAATGCGCAGTAATAATTGAATCAGGCATGTCACATTTGGTGAGACACCAAAGTTCAAAACGTTCCAGATAATCTTCGATTTATCTGGGGGTAGCTATGATTATTGAGATCCGAAATTTCGAGGAAACGACATAGCTGATCGCGACGCCAATTGTAATGAATTGAATTGTATTGAATTTAAATAAAATAACCAACCCAAGAATAGGAGTGAGAATAAACCACGCTTACTCGAGTCACACGGTATGTATTAATTAATGTAAGTTTAACAAAAAAATTTGTATAACAGCATTATTGATTATTATTGATCGTTATTCAAACAACCATCACATGGTTATAAACCAGATCCCAATCGTTCACTCCCACTGACCAATGCTGAGTCTCCAAAGAACATGACACAATTGAGATCTTTTATCGGTGCCTTGCAATACTATTTGAGTATCATTCAAATTTTAGTGTAAAAGCTTCACTATTATTTTCACTTCCATCAAAAGAAACTGTTGTGTGGACTGATTAACATGGACATTGTTTACGCAGCATATTATCCTTTCTAAAGTCAGATGTAGTTCTTCGTTCATTTAGTCCCAAAATTCTTTCCTTTGTAACTACTGATGCATTCATACCGTATTCCTGTGGTGTAGTAAAGTATTAACTTTTTAACCATAAATCCTTGAATCCTTGTAGCTATTCTCGAGCAAAATGGACAGCTAATAATATTCGTTTCTCGCAGGCTACCTACTGCTGAAAAGGGTTAGGCTCAAACATACCGTCAAGCGTTAGCTGTCTATTGGGCGATTCAACGTTTACACAAATTCCTGTTTGGTCATCGTTTCACCATTGTTACTGAACATGAAGCCTTGAAATTCATATACGATCCTGGTAAATCTATTTCGAAAGGTACTGCCGCAATGGTTCAACGATGGATTATAGCACACAGTGCTTATGATTATGCAATTGAACACCGAAGTGCCAATTGTTCAAATAGAAAATTGTGGTACTTTTACTATGAACTATCACTGAATGTTTATTCATGTAAATTTTACAATACGCCATTAATTTTTCATTGCGCAACATTCGAATATACTTCGTGATCACTTGTTTTTTCTAATTTCTACCTCTAGGTTTAGTACAGGTTTGATACAATTTGATTATCCAAATATTACAAAAAAATGATGCATTTTACACGTCAAATATTTCGTCATTTACGACAAATGAAATCTAAAGCTGAGTGGACAATAAAACTAATCATTCCGCCTATTACCCTGCTACTCCAAGCTTAACTAAACACAAAAGACACAAATCGGCATGTGACCTAATTGGGTGTCGTGTCGTACTCATGGGCACTCATGCCCATGGGGTTAAACGATTTCTTAATGAGTGTTTGGATGATTGTGATTGAACAGGTTGGTCTTACATACCTTAGCCAACAGTGGGATACAAGCGAAACTTGTTTACCATTCTTCCACTGTTTCGAGCGCATGCGGCTCCTTATCCTACTATCCATGCCTGATGAGTGAAAATGGCAGGAACAGGTCGTGGAATGTGTGTGAAGGAAATGCATGCAAATGTGCTTTTTCGCTCAAAGTCAATTGCCGTTTTGTGTCTTTTGCGTTTAGCTAAGATCGCCATAGTTTGGTAAGAGGCGTAACCATTAGTCTCATCATGACTCAGATTTAGAAGTAATTTTGCGGGCGGTGTTTAATAACGATAATTAAACGATTAATTAATTCATCACAGTTTTCATCCGTCATTGTTTTTTTTTTGTTTATATTATCCTTACCCTCTCATCCTCTTGGATATCCCTTTTGTTTTATTGAGCAATGTCTAAATACTTGACGGCAATCAAAATCCGCATATTTTTGCACCATTTTATTGCTTTCGTCTCAACTTTGTTAGAATTTTCGCTTGCAAACTGGACCATTCGAGCACCTTCGGATCACATCCTTGTACAACGCGACACATTCGATAATTTCCGGATCATTATTCTGATTTTGGCGAACTAAAAAACGGGGTGATTCACGCGTTAATAACGACTTTACTGATGCAGCATTAGCTTGTCCTTTAATTTGACCGCTCTTTTCTATGCTATTCGCCTCTATTTTCTTTCCATCCCACCTAATGCAATTCAAATTGTTTCTCTTGCATCTTTGAATATCTCCTCTGCGCATCCTCCATAATTTTGCTCGGCCTCCTGGACAATCGTTTTTCTGCAAATCAGAAGAAGCATTGAACTTAACTCGTGAGTGAGCTGTGTTTTTCAGATTTAATTCGATACATTGTTGTTATTAGTCACATACATGAATGCAACAGACAGATAAAAATCATTGCTTCTAATAGGGAACATCGACTGAACAAGACCTTTTCCCTCCAACCATAACGAGTTTTCTATTCCTTATTCAAAACAAATAAATTCTGGTACTCCATTGTTCCATTACTTGTTCGACACATGTTTACCCAATCGATGGATGTTACAGAGTTGAAGACGCGTTTAAAAACTGATGTTGGTTGTCCCTTGTAATTTTTTAAATTTCATTTTCTAATTTCATCCCCATATCTATCTAAGCCAGTTCCACATGACAGTATCTCTACCCACATGAAGTCTTAAAATTCAGGCACATTGCAAGAAACAGGCTTGTGTGATTTCCATCATTTCATCTTTTCCTAATGTTGCCGAGAAATTTATTTAATTTCTAAAATTTCGTGTACACGAATAATTCATTTTCTACTTCTTCTTCTTCCCCTTTGTTTTGTTTGGCAGAATTATCTATAAAATAGCCGGTGATACTCTACACAACTTCGAACTTACAACTATGTTTCTTGAAGGCGTTTACTACAATTTTTTCGGTACTTTACATACGTCCAAATTTGTTCCTAAAAGTTGACGTGTTCTGGTCGCTTCGCTCCTTGACCAATGCTCTTACATTACCCGCTATTTCAGCTAAAATCTATTTGAAAATCTTTTGTGCATCATTGAGACAATAAAGTTGTGCTTACATGTAAAATCGTAACTGACCGCCAATCATAAATCTATTAATATTTTCCCGGAAACATATGAGTCGTCATCCCATGTGCAGATTAAAATGTTCCACCGTAAGTTGGAAGTAGTCGATATCGGCATCAGTACAGTCAAACGTTGGCAAAAATATTCCAAGCGGTCGTTTTGGTGTTCGCAGACATTTTAATACATCTCGGATTTTTTGCATCAAAATGATAGATGCTAGAATTTTGAATCGTTGAGATGAATCATTGGTCATGCGGGCACCAATTCCTGGTCATGACAAATCATAGTGAAGCAATACGAAAATCCTAAGGCTAATTTTCATTCAGTTACTAGTTTAATGTCCATTAAGAGGATTACACTTAAATTGACGACATTTCATTCGAGGTTAACTTAGTATCTTTCCCACGATTTACGTCTACATGACGATTGATGTCAAACTTTCTCACCTTAATCACATTCACCCGCGATAACACAACACAAGATTAGGTCAACTTGTGAAATCGCTTATCACCTACATGGCAATTAACACAACGCAACACTATCGTTTATTGTCAAACAACGTTAATACAAAAAATTTTATAACCAGCCTTGTCGGTTGTCATCTGGACACGATTGATCAGTCAATTTAATGCAAAAGAGTTCTATTCTATCCATGTATATTTGTGTTGACAGACCTTGACTAAGTGCAAATACTCCAATCACTTGTGCTATACTCCACCACACCATACACAAATCAATGCTACAACCAAAACCGGTAATTTATCATTATACATGAATGTACTGTGTTTGCGGAACGAAATAGCTGAATTACTGTGTTTCAGCTGACAATAACGCTCTAACCGAGACGTGGTTCCATGATTAAGTCAAGTATTACGAGCTGGCAGTTCCCAACATGATCCCGCTTCGGCGAGACCGCACAAGAACAGGAGTAGCTGTGTATTACCACGAACATTTTCACTGTGAAATAGTTTCAGATACATGATTTGAGCTGTAGAATACCATGATATGTAGCTTGTTATTGGAATCGGGTAAGAACTGCATCCTGTAGATAATTTACCGCTCACGCACCTCAGCTGACATTCGCAACGAAATGCCGCTAGCAATGCTGCGTAACTATGTCAATCTGTGCTGAACCCAATAACTCATAATGGGTGATTTCAACCTTCTGCAGTATTACACCAAAAGATTGCACATGCGGCAATCATTGAGTACAAATTCCGCGAGATAATCAATCTCATTTCCCTTACAAACCACGTATTTTCTTCACTCAATAGAGAGACCCGGAATAATCTTCAATCCCAGATTTGATTTTGACATCCTAAGCAACAGCAGTCGAGTCTATGCAGTATCATAGACATATGTGGTTTAGTGAGCATCTTTGGTTGTTTATTGAATTCGTATTCAGTGCTAGGAGGGTATCTAATGACGTCTAACTAATCAGAATGGTGGATAACTGTGGCCTTCGCGAAGCTCTCAAGATGCTAGAAGAGAGGTATCTTGTACAACTAACCACGACGTTGAATAACCCATTAAAAGTGGTTCTTGGTCAAGTGCTCGAGGCGTTCATGAATGACCAAGGCAATGTTTTGTTCACCCCCCACTTAGAAACCACAACCGGTTTCTGGATGAATATTGAAATACAAATGAAAATGCGAGCCATATCTTCTATTGTATTAGTTAATTTTTGCTAAATTCTCCTTAACCAATGTAATACATATTGGTCAGCAAAATTACCGTTTGTATAATTCAACAAGAAGTCGCAATTGACGTGAGAAGTATATTATGATTACAGCTGGCTGTAGAGGAAGTATACAATTCAATGAAAAATTCTTTGTAACCTGGTTCACTTGACGTATAAGCGTTATTTACGGAACACACCGATTTACATCGAATAATCGAATATGAAGGTTTTTCATTGTGTATCTTAATAGAACAAAGATGGGGAACAACATGTTACGTATCTCTGCACATCTAGGAAAAATACAGTGATTCTCAAATTAGATCCTGGCTGAACACATTGAATATCGACAATAATATCGGTCAACTCAGCACATATGGTATCAATGAATAACACGAACACCCTCATGTGGAGGTACTCGGAATTTAAAATGCAGATAAGAATTTGGGCAGCGATTTTTGACTTATGCTCATTACGTGCCTCTCAGCAAATCTTCATGTTAAATGGTTGTTCGTTGCACGATCATTATTTTGCCCGTTTGCAATGGATAACTATACACGTTAGCCACATGTTAGCCACTATCGAAAGATATGCCAATCCTCAAGGTCGGTGTAAACAACCCCAGCAAGGTGTGGCTTGAATTTAACCGGTTAGCACGACATCGATTGACAACCCGAGACAGGTCTGTGTGTTCTTTAATTGTCTTGTGAGTTATAACAATTCTTTTTCTCGAAACCTAGTTATCCTCCCCGCCGAAAAAGGAAGAACAACTGTGGTATTGAACAAGGCAGATTATATCGATAAGGCTGAACAGCTACTCCAGGACACAACAACGTATATACAAATGAACGAAGACCTGACTAAACGACTTGAAAACGAAATTTACGCAACTTGAAATGTATGGTTCAACTGAATGGAATGGAACAAACAAGAATGAAACCAGAAGACTCAACTATACCGAGATTCTACGGATAACCCAAAATACACAAAGAGAATATTCCATTACGCCCGATCGTTTCCTTACCGGGAGGACCGAATTACAAGTTATCGAAAGAATTGTGAAGAAGTCTGTTATATTTGGTGACAGACTCGGAACATGCCGTCAATTCTGCAGAAGATTTTCTCCAGATATTGAAGAATGTGAGGATCGATGAAGATAAACTAATGGTTTATTTCGACGTAACGGCGTTTTTCACATCAATTGATCAAACACTCGCAGAGCAAATCGTCTCAGCGTTGCTCCACGAAAAAGGGACTGACCACAACGGAAATCGATTAACACGAGATAGTTTGATGGAATTGATCAAGCTGTGCCTTCAAACATACTTCAAGTTCAATGGTAAAATCTACGAGCAGATTAGAGGAACACCAATGGGATCAACGTTTTCCAGCCTAATTGCCGAAGCAGTCATGCATCGTTTGGAACGAGTCGCTCTACCAATATTACGGCCAAAGTTATGGATCCACTATGTGGGCGACACATTTGTGATAATAAAAAGAACTGAACTGGAGGAACCGCATTAACTACTGAACTGTGTATTCGGAGGAATCCAATTTACCAGATAAACTGAACTGGACGGCTGCCTGGCATTTCTGGACGTTCAAGCGAAGGGAATTTGGAAAACATTGTCTACAGGAAGAATACGCACACATATCAAATCTTGAAATTCCACAGAAAGCATCCAACCATTCATAAACGCAGCTGCGTTAGAACCCTATTCAAAAGAGAGGCAACACATTGCAGCACGCCGGAACTGAGAAGACAAGAAGAAGAGTGTTCCAGAAGAATGGATACCCAAGAAGCTTCGTACTACGCAACAAGTTCAACCGTACCCAGCAAAGAAACGATGATGAAAACAGAGTCAGACGCGCTCTTCCGTATGTGCAGAATATATCAGAAACCGCAGCTCGGGTTCTACGGCCATTTGGAATAGAGTTCGCGCACAAACCCGTGTCAACCACTTCAACAATATGAAAGACAAAGTTGCAAAAGAAGAACAATCGAATATTGTCTACAAGATTACGTGCAGGGATTGCAAGAAGAACTACATCGGACAAACCGGCCACAAGCTAAGCACAAGAATACACGAACACCGTTTAGCTGTACGAAGGCACGACACAAGGTCACTGATTTCAATACATGTTGATCAATTCGGACACCTTTTCGATTGAGACAACGCGAGGATTGTGGTCAAAGAAAACAACGGACGAGCGGGGGAATTCATCGAAGCTTGGCACTCCACAACGACATCAATTAACCAGCACCTTCAACCCATGGACCAATGAAATCTCGATGGACAAGAATGCAACACATGAATTACACCAACTAACGGGAGTGTTGGCGAACGGAAAGACGGACCTTATAAAAACCAATGAATACCAATTTCAAATCAATTCGAAACAAGTTCTGCTGATGAAGTCATCTAGCTTGATGACGAAACATCCAAGAACAACTACTCAAGCTCGGCGAACACCACCTGAACAACATCCCCATCCTGAGCTACGTATATTCTCCTCTATTGTTTTCTCTTATGTTATGCGTTGTGATATTTCTGGGTGAAGTTGATTAGCTTAGGTCAGGTTGACGTTAGTTATGAATCGACACGCAATCGATGTGTGTGAATCGTGAGGCGGGGCTAATCTATGATCGAGTAATCCGAAAACTGTTTGCAAAACGTAATAGACATTAGAACAAAACGATGCCATTTAGCCTCAATTGAGCTGAAGTAATTCCCTTGCACGCATAAACTTGCTTCTGGCTGGTGTAACATAAACTGATGATATGTCGAGACAAATGAGTTTAACAAGAAATCAGTTTCACATGGATTTATGCTGAACATATATATGATACGTGCGCTTCAAATTGGAGGTCGCAATAAAAGTAAGATTTGAGACTTCCTTTTATAATGTTAATGATGATTTCAAGCATGCTTTGAACTAAGTGAAAAAATTTAATCGTTGATTAGGCCTTCATAAATGACATTTTCGTTTTCAAGCTTTTGAAAGGTCAATCCTTGCGGTCAATTTATAATAGCGCTCGCATTGTACAGTCTATTACGCACGATTTCAGCTTGAATGTGATCAACGGGTAACGGTGGTTGTGGACTATGCTCTCCGGAAATAATACTTTCAAAATGTACTGAAAATATTGTTGTGACTAAAAGAAGTCATAATATTTCAAACCTATCCTTGCAACTACTCCCTAAAACATTGTGTTCAAGTAAAAAAACAGAATTTGATTGCCAATGATTTATCGTTGGATTGTTAAACGATTTTCGGACAGAATCGTATTCAACGAGCTGCAAGCAAAGATAGTCATGCATCATTTTAACAATAAACAATAGTCAGTATTATTAATTAATATCAATGTAACACACTTATGTGACATTAATATTATTTATTTGTACACAATTCTCTTCCAATGTTTAGATGGGTATTGCAGATCAGAGTTAAACTTCCCTTAGCTTGTAGCGAAAAATTATATCATAAAGTAGGTTTTGCTTGCGTTAAATGTGTATCAAAAATGAATAACAATATAATTCTTCCTTAACCGAATACTGAAATGCAAGCAGCCTGTGAGTGGCGGTAAAATCAATGGTGGGAATAACAAAAGGAAACCAATTCATTTGGTGATTCTACAGATGAATAATATTATTTTTAAATATGTTGTTTGCGTTGATTTACTATTTCATTATCTCATATCTGATTGTTTTATGAACCAGACTTTGCTGTCTAAGTTTACAAATCCCTCATAATTCAATGTTTTGAAAGAAAAAAACATTCGTATTTTTAAACTAAATGTGAGGGAAGGTTGTATTTACTAGAGAAAAGCACTAGTCAGTTGCTGCCATAATAATTCAATCCAAATCAATATTTTATACAACAATTATTGTTCCAAATATTGATCAAACCCTGGCTCAATATTGGAGTTCACAGATCTATACATCATTATGTGAGAGATATGGAGAATTATAAATTCCGGTCTCTTGTTTTCTTTCAATTTCCGAATAAGATATGCAATTACTGGTGAAAAACAGAAAATCGGATCAAATGCTCATGCACTACTCATTCTACCATTCAATGTCAAAATACATTTCGACGGTATTACAATCAAGTCACAATGTATTCGATCGCAAACAACTTACAAGCTGAAACTTTCATTTGCTGTTGCAAAGAAAGTCAAAAAAAGTTAATTATGAGCAGCATCTATTATTTCGAAATGAATTAGTCCATAAATATATTTGCTAAATACGATGTATCACTTGTATCAACTAATTGTGCAATAACAGTATGCTTCCGGTTTCAAAGAATACTATAATCATTCTCGGAGAGTGCTACTAACGAGGTTTCGTATGATATGCTGACAACCAGCCTCCGGACAAACAAAAGAGCATGAAAGGCTGACAAGATTGACAACGACCTCATAATACTTCGGGTTTCGGAAGGATTTATTAGAACTGTTCAAGCGACACTATCTTTGGAAGCATACGAAAATAGATAACGTAAGTCGCAAACTATCAATATCACTCAAACGAGCCTTGCGTGGCGGGTATTTTAAATGTACAACTTTGTACGAAATGGACTGACAAGTGAGATTGGAGCGACAACCGTGACAGCCATGCTTGCCGATCAGTGTAGTTGATGTTTGATTGGCCTATATATGGTAGACTTATTTTGTAATTTATCTTTTACGTAATAAACGCGTTTGACCAACCGGCTTCTATTGATTTGTGCCTGTTGCGAGTGTACGCGATTAGCGTTAGGCAGGCTGACTTAAGAGATGAAGCGAAACACAATCGTTGTGCGTGCGTGCAGCGTGGAAGCGGTAAAGTGGTTATCGTTGTACCGATTAAACGGAAGTGTGGTAATTGGTCAGTTTTGTCCCGACACCTGCCCTAGTTTACCTGACAAGACCTGACAAACGCATCATAAGCTTGAACCAATGCATCCAATACACTATACATTTTACATATCAAACCGGTTGAAAAAAGCTTCTTCTGTCTCTTATAGTATTTTTACGTGATTCCTGAACTAATCAGTAGGCAAACAAACCCCGTTTTACTACCTATGTTATTTGTAATTCGCATATTATTCTGTGGTTTTTGTAAAGCTATGTGCTTTTTAGACCATTAAATTGAATTGAATTGAATTGAAATTGCAAGCATTCCGGCTTCCATCAACCGCATGCGCTATACTATGTTTCCGATTTATATGGATGATATAATCAATCGTTGTACTAGGTAAACCGAAATAAAACCTCAGTTTAACATGATCAATAAATCTGTTAGTTTATCTCCACTGTTTCACGCATTCCATGCTTATATATCACAAGCAATTTGCA
>JACCGJ010024445.1:0-10323 GCA_013407085.1 Atriophallophorus winterbourni
TTGTGATTCTGTGTACGAAAACTTACACCCCAACTTGTAAGGAAAGCATCGCAGTCTTCGTAAAACCACAGCAATATCAACAAGAAAACTCTTTCACATTAAAGAAAACGTCTTCTATGAGAAAAAGTCCAGAAATAGGATAATATTGGGTAAATATTCATCAATTGAATCAACCTGCGAATACTGTCAACTATGTTGAGCTCAAAAAACGAAACTGCAAGTTTCGAGCGGTGCGGACGCAAGCGATACTCCAATATGCGCTAAACTGATGCCATATTCAAACGCGTGTCCCTGAGTCTTGGATTTTAACGTCATTATCGATTAACCGAACAGTGCTATATATTTATTATTATGTTTCCACCACATCTGATTTTGGCGTCAATCAATAGTACAATTTCTTATGGAATTTCAATTTTTTCATATTATTTTTCTTATTTTCAGCTCAAATATAATCCATCCATCTGATGCATTCGGAAATTGAGTCACAGTTTGCGTAAGTCTCGTTGACCCCAGTGATCAATCGATAATGTTTTTCAAATTTGGAAATGTATCACGTGACTTGACCAACTCATTCTGATTGGTTGGTCATTTGAATGCTTTATTTCCTTGAAAATTCATTGGTCAATACAAACGCAATTTGATTGGTTGATCTGGCGATTGGTATTTGGTCAAAAGGTTACTGAGAATTGTGGTCAACTTAAATGCAAATATGCTTAAAACTTTTGTACATATTTTTGTTCAAAACAGTCGTACGTTTTAGATCATCTACTATTCATAAATTGCAAGCACAAAGTGGGTTTCGGCGAGATATTAGAATGTTTAATCAGGACAAATTTTTATGTTATCCGTGGTGTCGGTTCAAACTTCAAACCAGTATCTCAGCAAAAACAATTGTGCAAGCACAAGACATTCAAGCACAGAGTTATTTTTAGATTTATTGATTGCTTGGGTTGAAAATTAGCATGGATTAGTCGACCTTGGCTGAACGAAGCAACGTAGGTTCAAGCGCTTTTTAAAGCAGGTCGATTTAACATTTTCATCCTCTACGGTAGCGCAGCCTACGCTGTACAACATTGTAAATGGTTGTATTCTAAAGGATTAGCTCTATGGTGAGTTGTAATCTGGAAATCAGCATTTGGAAAGACTGCGCTTGCGGTATAAATATGTGTGCAAAAATACTTACATGCTTTTGTGCGGCTGGCTCTACGGGTGGATTAGCCGGGTTCGTTGATGTCTCCGAACATTGGCCCCGCGAATTGGGAAGACCTTGCTATTGATCGAGCACTTTGGAGGCATTGTGTAAAACGTTGTCTGCAAGCTGGGGAGGAGCAGATACAGCTCTTGGCTGCTGAACACAGATCACGCCACCGGCGTGCAACTTACACCCTACAACCAAGTTCTGACTATCGTTGCCAGCGCTGCGGGGGAGATTGTTCCTCCAGAATCCGACTGTTAAGTCATTCAAAAAGCTGTAGAACATGAAAATTAATGTGATTGTGATGCACATCCATGTTCGACATCGATCGAAGGAAGCCAACAACAACAATTCTACTGTTTCTAGTCTCGTTCAACCTACGATTGCTGTCTCTACCCGATGATGGCAAACAGCCAGGTGCCAGCTGTGCTTGTATGAATTATGAAATCATAATCCTGATCCAGGCAAAGTACATCACAGTCATAACTGCACTTGACCTTAACTGTTGTCAACTAAAGAGCGCTCAGTGCCGTGTTATTGAGGAGGTGAGAACTGTATTAGCGACGAGCGCGTATCACGAGCATTCGTGAGATATGCAGAACATCACATACCGATACCACATCATATCAGGAAGCGCCGAAAATACCGCGAATCCGTGATAATTCGGCTTTGACGGGCAATTATGTGAGAACGGTAGGAGCGACAACATTCTACGGCGATGGACAATGTCAGCTGCTATCGAAGATTCAAGGTTCAAGATTTATGTTTAAAAAAGCAGTTAACTTTACAATAACTACAGAGTCAAAGTAAAGGTAAAAATGTATGTATATATGTATAAATAAAATCAAAATCAATGGGACGAAGATAGTTCATTAATAGTTGGGGGCAAAATTCGTATTAGCTCTCATATATTTGTCAAGTTCCGATTTGAATATAGATAAATTGTTTGAGCTTACCAAATCGGAAGGTAGGGAATTCCAAACAAAGCACACACGTACTGAATAAAAATACATGCGGCAGTTCCGTTTGGAGTGTGGTATTTCCGACTTGCAACCATGGCCACGGCGGTTGATGGAAGTTAGAAGGTGGAATAATAAGACCAGGGTGTAGGAAACAATAGTAAGTATTTTGTATGCGAGGAGGAGATCACCTCGCATTCTCCTTTGTTCAAGTGTCCTCAGCTCCAGTCGTCTAAGTCGCACGGTGAATGACATATTTTCGAGACCAATGACAAGCTTAGAAGCTCTCCGGTATATGCGTTCCAGGAGTAAAATGTCTTTTTGGAGCCATGGTCTCCAGGCCTATGCGGCATAGTCTAGAACCGAGTGTATATGTGTTCATCATGAGAGAAAAACGTCCAAATATCCGCCGTAACATGCCGAGCAGCCGGGACGCGCTTTTGTAAACGGCTTCGCATTGTAGACCATTATTCAAACTACCGCAAATCCAGACAACCAGGTCTTTTTCTTCTTCGGTGTACTCCAGGTTTCTATCACCGAGCTTGTATTGATAGGAACAGCTAAGGTCACGACCAATCTGAATCATCTTCGACTTTTGCATATTCAATGACAGTTTATTTTCGGATGACAAAGCATTCAAATCGTTTTGCAGCAAGATACAATCGTCAGCATTGCTGATTCACCTCCATACTTTTATATCGTCAGCAAACAAAACCATCTTTCGGTCATTTGGTATTGGTATATCGCTCATATTGACTAGGAACAGTATTGGTCCGAGCACTGAGCCTTGTGGAACTCCACTAGTGACATCGATGTTCTTCGATAATAGGCCGTCCACACGAACTCTGATGTATCTGTTGCTGAGGTAATCACTTATCAATTCATATAGTCTTCCAACAATACCATGTTTCTTAAGCTTGTTCAAGAGTAAATTATGATCAACTCTGTCGAAAGCTTTAGAAATGTCCAGGTATCACGAATGAATACAGCCCCCCGCATCTACAACCCTCGTCCAATCGTCTAAGCTTGTCAGAAAATTTGTTAGACAAGAGCGATTTCTGCGAAATCCATGTTAGGCAACTGCCAAAAGTTGGTTCGTTTCCAGATGTCGCACGATTTCTGCGGTTATTATTCGCTCAAAAACCTTTGATACCAAAGACGGCAATGTTACCGGCCTGTAATTTTTAACTTTATAACGGCAACCACCTTTGTGAATGGGTGTTATTTATCCCAGTTTCCAGTCTTTTGGCACCACGCCAGCTTGGAGCAAATTATTAAACACGCAAGATAGAGGCTAAGATAGCTGCGCATGACAGGTTTTGAGCAGCTTTGAGGTATCTCGTCTGGTCCTGGAGATTTCTTTACGTTTAATTTTCCTAAGTGCTGTGCTACCACCAGTGGAGTAATCATTACTTCACTCAAGGTCGGTCGGTCAAGTCGAATGATTGGTTCCTGATAACGGTCCGTGGATTTCGGCGCAAAAACTCCGGCATAAATGTCTACTAATAGGTCAGCGGTCTGATTAATGGATTCAGTGAAGCCGAGTGAAGTTTTTAGGGCAAAGACTTCTGGTTTAATATTCGTTCTATCGTTTACGAGTCTATACAAGATCTTCGGATTCTGGTGCATCTGAGAACTTAATTGCTATGGGAAAGCTTGTTTATCATTTCGAATTAAACTGTTAACTTTGTTTTGCAGTCGTGTAAATTGTGTCCTCCTTCGGTCGATGTAGACCATGAATGTACATCACAATCGCATGAATTTCATGTTTTGCAGCATTTGGAATGACTAAACAGTCTGATTCGGGAGGAACAATCTCTCCCGCAGCGCTTGCAACGATAGTCAGAACTCGGTTGTATTGCGTCAGTTGCACGCCGGCGGCGTGATCTGCGTTCAGCAGCCAAGAGCTGTATCTGCTCATCCCCAGCTTGCAGACGACGCTTTACACAGTGCCTCCAATATGAGCGGTCAAGAGCAAGTTCTTCCCAACTCGCCGGGTCAATGTCAAGAGCTTTCATATCTCTTTTGCAAACATCTTTGTACCCCAAGTGCGGTCTACCCAATGGACGACTTCCTAATTGCAACTCACCGTAGAGTAGATCTTTCGGAATACGACCATTTTCCACTCTATGGACATGACGAAGCCACAGCAGGCGGCGCTGACATAATATAGTGAACATGCTCTGTAGACCAGCTTTTGAAAGCACTTCAGCGTTAATCACTCTGTCCACCCACGCTATGTTCGAGATACGACGGATACCTCGTATATGGAAAGCATTCAGCCTCGGTTCGTGTCTTGCGTGGGTGGTCCAGGTTTCACTGCCGTACAGTAAAGCATTTAGTACGCACGCGCTGTATACCATCATCTTTGTTTTTACAGTCAGCTTGCGGTTTCCCCAAACACGAGAGTTCAATCGGGACAAAATAACAGCTGCTCTGTCAATCCGCTTATCAATTTCCGTGTCTAGGGAGAGGTTATCCGCAATGGTTGAACCAAGATATGTGAAATGATGTACTTGTTCAAGCTGACAGTTTCCAACAGTAATGATTGGAGGCGATACAGTCCCTTGACCAAGGACTTTGGTCTTGCTCATGCTGATTGTTAGCCCAAAGTCTTTGCATGCCGACGAAAAACCGTCCATTAGCGACTGTAGGTTCTCTTGGAAGTGAGCAATAAAGGCTGCATCGTCGGCAAACAACAGGTCACGGATTAGCACATTTCGTGCTTTGGTTTGTGTTCTCTAATTGTGTCCAAGTATCAGCTATGTTGGACCCATTTGCTAAAAATGCAATGTTCGTCGCCATGTCATTTCAGGATTCTCTACCCCACCTGCTACATTACGTCTACGCATGGTTGAAGAAAAAACTGCAAAGGCAACAAGACCTTATGGTTTAGATATGTTTTCATTCGAGACACTACTTCATAGCATTAGTTAGCAAACGCTAGACTATTCGTTGAAAATAATTGTTTTTATCTGCCAAATACTTTTAACACTCGCATACCACAGCTGCCATGCACGTGATCTACCATGCTTAATGCCAATTTAAAACACCTGTCAATGCCAACATATCTTGTATCTTCAGCCCTGGGAGTGAAGGCATTTTAAACCTCATTTTTAGTCACTGTCAAACTGTCAGCGTACCATCACGTTTTTACCGCTTCGAGGGTGTAGTCTTGATTGCTTCGCGAGTTATTCGGCTGAGAGCACAAGCCGGGTTTCTAAAAGCTTTCAAATTCAAGTCTCACTGAACCTGATCTTACTGTCTCCACTTGATGACGGCAAACAGCCAGAAACCGGTAGTGGTGTGTAAGGGATGGGGATGTAAGCACCACAATACTTCTCATTAAATAAATATATTGGGAAACGCAATTTTGGGATGATGCCTGTTAAACGATCGGTTAGTGAACTCTAATCATCAATTCACAGAACAAAATTTTCATAGTATTTGAAAATATTCTAGACCGATTGGGAGTCCATACTCCTGAAACTAAAGTTTGCCTCCGAAGGAATAATTCGAATCTTAAATATCGCAGGTATTAGAGTAACATATAAGGGAGGTAGAACTCTCCGCTCCGTATTAATACATCCCAAGGATAAGGCTCTTTTACCTTGTACGACCAACTGCATCTACAAAATTAAATGCAATGATTGCACGGGTGTTTACATTGGGCAAACGTCTAGAGAACTTTGCACCAGGCTGAACGAACATTGGATACGAGTAGGAAAGCAACCCCGCGATCCCTGGTGAATATCAATCACTGATTCGGAATTCTGCCCTAGCTGAACACGTGCTAGACACTGGACACAGCGTAGATCTTGAATACGTACAAGTGATAAGACGGGGTGTGAAATCTCATAGGGAAAGACTTCACGCCGAAGCTGTTGAAATAACAAATACTGGGGCGAATGCGGTGAACAAGGTGGATATCTCAGCAATCTGTAGTTCGGTTCTGCAGCGGATAAAGAATAACGAAAATAACACCTAATGATTACGTAAGCAGTGTGTCAGCAGACGCTATTCACACCTGTACACTTAATAAACAATTTAGGGATGAACACAGCAATTAGGGGGGGTGATCAATTATCTTCATATCCCCTGTCTAGCTTAGAGAACTCAGGATTGGTTAAGAAAATGCCATTTAAACCTGAACACTGTTCGTACCGACACCCTTGGTCTGACGAAGCTTTTGTGTTCATAAGCGAAACATTACCAAAAACTTGCTATAACCGATTCAATGCAAACTTAATTTTCAGAATTTTCATTGATTAAGCTGTTGTAGCTATCGTGCTATACAGTCACTCGTGGCATAAAACTTTGTCGCAAGAGTTGTTGCTTTACGTTTAGTTTACTTTACGTCACTTTTTTGCGAATAGATTGACCGCGGGTCGATAATATGCGAGATCTTTACAGATTGTTATAGAGTCTGAGGGAATCCATATCCGCCTTCACTAAAGCAACACATTACTTTGGTCATCCATAAGCGCCTTGAGTGCTTGACCAGGAATCACTATGTGATTCTGTGTTTGAACATCGTGGTTCGTTGTACGAACCCTATGCAACAGTGGCATTCAAGTATAACTTTGTTTCTTACTTTTCCACTGTTTGGAGGTTTACTGAACCTAATTTTACTGTCTCCCCCTGATGACGGCAAACAGCCAGAAACCGGTAGTGGAGTGTATGAGATATGCATGTGAACACCACCACATACTAGAGTTATAAATTTTCATTTAACAAATTTGATGCGGCACTGTTTGTGCTAAAAAAAATGTTAAATGGTCTTCCTCCTAACTACAGATCCGATGAAGACAGCCAGCCAGAATTTACTTCTCAACGAAACCACTGTAACCGGAAACAGGTAATGTTTCGTTACACAGGGGAATTTTTCAATAATTTCTCACTTTTTATGACACTGGTTCTGAAATGTGTTTCGGGGGAACCTTGTTGATGGCTTCACCGAATCTACGTCCGCTGCCCCTACCCGAATGGGATGGAGTTGATCTCACGACCGGTTTGGTGCTGTTTGCACTCATCAGGTAGGGACAGTAGGATCAGGATCCGCATGTGCTTGAAACAGTGGAGCAATGGTAAACAAGTTGCGCGTGTATGCCACTGTTGCATAAGGCTGGTACGACCAACCTGTTCAATCACGTGTCCAAACACATGTATAATAGGGTTAAACCCATTACCATGAACTAAAATATTCATTTGTATGCATCTTCATTACACACACACCCCACGACCGGTTTAATGCTGTTTGCACGCATCAGCTAAGGACATTAAGATCAGGATACGTATGAGCTTGAAACAATGAAAAAAATTGTAAACAAGTTGCGCGTGTATGTCCCTGACTATCTTAACAAGCTCAGTGCCCATCATGGACTATGCAGTTCTTAATCAGCTTATGATTGGCCAGGTGAATGAAATTTAAGCTTGATCTCTGTCCGTACTGACATCCTTGGTCTGACGAAGCTGCCGATACAACGCCCGATAATCTGAAACTATGCACGTGAACAATAAAAAGATGATACGAAAATTGATAAGAGCGGAAGTGAGAAACAGTTCAGGCCCAACGTCAAAAGTGATGAGACGAAATGTGTGGTTAACAATGTTATCTCTACAATGGTTTGCACATCTGAGTGGAGTCTGGGAGGCGAGTAGATAATTTGTCCATTCTCAATGTATGGACAACACAATCAGATTCCACGTGTCGTGAAAAGGCTTAAAGGACCAATCCGTGCAATAACCTGTGCAAACCTGGACCACCCACGCAAGACACGAACGGAAGCTGAATGCTTTCCATCTACGAAGCATCCGTCGTATCTTGAACATATCGTGGATGGACAGAGTGACTAACGCTGAAGTGATTTCCAAAACTCGTCTACAGAGCATGTTCACCCTATTACGTCATCGCCGCCTGCGGTGGCTTGGTCCTGTCTATAGAATGGAAAATGGTTGTATTCCGAAAGATCTTCTCTATGGTGAGTTGCAACTAGGCAGACCGCACTTGCGGTACAAAGATGTTTGCAGAAGAGATATGAAAGCTCTTGGCAATGACCCAGTGAGTTGGGAAGAACTTGCTCTTGACCGCTCCCATTGAAGGCATTGTGTAAAGCGTAGTTTGCAAGCTGGGGACGAGCAGATACAGCTCTTGGTTGCTGAACGCAGATCACTCCCTACAACCGAGTTCTGACTATCGTTGAAAGCGCTGCGGGAGAGATTGTTCCTCCCGAATCGGACTGTTTAGTCATTTAAAAAGCTGTAGAACATGAACATTCAAGCGATTGTGATGTACATCCATGGTGGACATCGACCGAAGGAGACCAACAACAACAACAAACATTCATACATAGGACTCGAGCCGAAAATCAATATTTGTCTATATTTCCATCTCTCTCTCTCGCGCACACCAATACGTGTTTGGGGTGGTTAGCAATCGCTGTACGTGTCGTGACGAACAACCTGCTCTTGCAAATGAAGATGGGGTTAAAATGAAGGTCATGGTCAAAGATGCTTCTTTGCATCCATTTCCATCACACACACACACCACAAGATCGATTTTGTGCTGTTTGCGCTGATCAGGTAGGAATAGTAGGATCAGGATCCACATGTGCTTGAAACAGTAAAGAAATGGTAAACACGGAGCGCTTGTATGCCACTCTTGAGTGAGGCTTGTACCACCAACCTGCTCAATCATATGAGCTCACACTCATGTAGACTGTTTTAAAACCCATGACGATGAATAAAAAGCTCATTTGCATGCATCACCATCACACACACACACACACCCCAAGATCGGTTTTGTGCTGTTTGCATTCATCAGGTAGGATCATGATCCGCATGCGATTGAAACAGTGGAGTAATGGTAAACAAGATCAACATATTCGATCACATGCATCCATTCATCCAGACCAGATTACACTCATGACCTCAAAGGTATTATCCGAATTCGCTTGCACTTACAGCACACACACAACTCACAATCGGTGTTGCGCTAAACAAACTATACAAGTGCTTGAAACAAACACCTCCGCCTGCATACTCCCGCTCACAACTCCCTTTCGATAGAGTCAACCTGACATTTTAATTAAAAGTGCTCGATATTATAGATAACGAAAAATATTGCGAAATTAAAACTCTTTTATCATTTCTCTATCTTACTTCTATACACCGAAGTCAAAGTTCTCGTTGTTTTCGCTCCCTTCTCCTACCCCTCGCCTCCCTCTTTTCTTTCAGCGGTCCCTTTTTCTTTTACTTTGTCCCTCTTGTCACTTCTATGTTCTTTTACATCTCCACGAGCTCGAGTGCTATTCTCGATATTGATCAACTTGATACTATTTGCCGATGATATTAAAATTTTGGAAATGATGTATGGGCATTACAACGGCACCATCATCTTCCCTAGTTACGATATATCTTACCTTTTTGTCGCGCACTGGATTCACAGATCGGCCGTCCAGATGTTTGCTAGTTGCCCCTTTTGAGCCTCCCTTCTCCCTTGTCCCACTCTTCGTTTCATGCTCTATTCCTCCATAGGAGTTCACCCTGCCCTTTTCCTCCGTAGCGAGACGTTTTCCGCCCCTCCCCTCAGGATGCATGCGGATCACATTCTCCTCCCACATATGGCCTCCCGACCGCCCTTGGTCGCTCGAGCATTGTTTCGTTTCCCCTTCGCCTCCTGTTCGCTCGGCTTGCCCTTTGTCCCGTTCTTGTGTTTTCCGCCTTGCACTACTTTCCTTCCTCTTGTCTATTCTCTTCTGGTAGCTTAGTTGCCTCACCCACTTCGCTCTTCCCGGATGTTTACGCCCGAAACCCTACCCCCCCCACCCCGGGTAAATTAACACGCCTATGCCTTCCTTTCTGAAATATTCCATCACTCCTGGGCAACATGAGGAATGATAATCGACTACTTGACAGGATTTATCATCGTGCTATAAAGTTATTCTCCCAGTACAAAAATTTGCCTTTTACAGAGCGAATGTTAAAACTGAACCTACACGATTTTACCAAACGACTGATACGTAATGACCTTATGTTGACATTCAAAATCATCATAATCATCATCACGGACAGCATTACACCGGTAGCACGTACCGAATGCTTAATTGCCATACAACCATGAAAAAGTAAAATTCTAAAAGATGGGGAAGGGTGGGACTTAAATTGCTA
>JACCGJ010024446.1:0-12491 GCA_013407085.1 Atriophallophorus winterbourni
AAGGATGCGTATATATAAGTCTTACCAGTATGCAATAGTCTGACTACTATAATGACGACCAGGAAGGTAGTAGAAAACGCACAGAAGAATTAAGATGGTATCACGTTTGCGAAAATTTGTAGCAGTCACGTAGCAAACTAAAAGAAAAATACGTCAAGGTGAATAGTGTTAGGTCCAATAAAACACAGTTGTTAAACATCTGACATACTTTTGACTAGTTTTGGATTCATTCATAGATTTATCTATAGTTTATATGCAGGTAAAAAGCTATGCTTTACAAGACCCACAAAAATGTACATTGGGTCGGATGGTAAAAATTATCAAAATATTGTTAGATTATTGTCAAACATAAAAAATACTTGTTCATGTGGATATATAGTGATTTCTTGGAAACTTAAACGGTTCTGAATTGCACCACATGAGTAGGTGAACTGTTCCATAGTTGCACATTGCGAACGGAAAATGCATATTTGCGGCAGCTCAACCTGCTATGCTGTTGGTACAGTTTCGATTGGTGACCTCGCAGATGTGTGTTATGGGAAAGATGAAACAAATGACCGCAAGGATGATTTGTTTGATTAAGCACTGTCCAAATGAATATTAGTGCTCCTCGTTTCCGTCTGTATTCAGCCGAATGCAAATTCAATAATTTAAGTCGCGTTTCGTATGGATAATTTGATAGTCCCAGGACGAGTTTTGTCGCTCTGCGCTGTGTAGTTTCTAATAGCAGAATATCTTTTTTCAACCAAGGATCCCATGCCGGTATAGCATATTCAACATGAGGACGGATGTACGTTGAAATCAATTTGCAGGCAATATTGGGGTCAAACGAACCTAGGACTCTTTTAAGGAGACCCAAGTTGTTTTCAGCTTTGCAGGCAGCCAGTCGGCATTGCATTGAGTTTCCTAAGTCTGATTGGATAATCACACCTAAATCTTTTTCGGAGGAGGCGGGTTTAATAACAGTGCGACCAAGATAATATTCTTTGCTCGACTTGCTGTTGAGAGACAATAGGCTGTATTTTGAAGCATTCAGTGGCATTTAGTTGCCTAGGGACAAAGTGTGAATCATATCGAGATCCCGTTGCAGGTTCTGCGTGTCGTCTGTGGAGTTTATCTTGCGCCAAAGCTTTGCGTCATCAGCGAAAATAAGCACGGACGACTGTAATACAGTAGGCAAGTCGTTTATATATATTAAAAACAAAAGCGGTCCGGGGACTGATCCTTGTGGGACACCACGGGCAACCTTAATCGACTCGGATAGTTCGTTTTTGACTCTCACGTACATCTCACGAGATATCAACCATTCTTTAATCCATGCATGGAGTTTACCCTGTACTCCGTAGGTGAGTAGTTTCGACGAAAGTATTTCGTGATTCACACGATCAAAGGCTTTGAGAAATCGATATAAATTACGTCCACGGAGTGGCCGGCATCCAGTAGCTCAGACCAAGATTCTTTTGCTAATAGCAAGTTTGTCAGACAGGATCGTTTTTTCCTGAATCCATGCTGTGCCTCGGAGATTAAATTATTAATCTCAAAGTGATTCCGTAAGGCATCAGCTAATATGGACTCCATTACTTTGGATAGCCCTGGTAATAACGCTATCGGGCGATAGTTTAAAGGATCATTTCTTTTACCACCCTTGTAGATGGGACTAATCAGGGCAGTTTTCCAAGTTTCTGGTACAAAGCTCTGATCGAACATCATCGTGAATACGTCAGATGTCGGTATTGCCAACTCGGAAGATAGATTGTGCAAAATGTTTGCGTGTATATTGTCTATACCGGGTGAGCCTGTTCCCTTCATCGTCATTAATTTTGATTGAACAACGTTGGGGGGGAACTCCACCCCGTGAAGAATTGGCAGGCTGCAGCTGTCAGAGTTTAAGGGCTGTCTATGGGTCGACACTTGTGAGATAACTGATGCGAATTGTTGTCGGCAAACGTTAGCGCAATCTTTAAATGACGTCACTGTTCCAGTACCAGAGACCAGTGGCGGTATTCCTATTTTAACATTCCGGAGGTCGTTGACGTGTTTATACCATGCTTTTGTATTTATAATGAATTTGTGGACAAGCGGATTTAGAATCATTTCTGTTTTTTCGAATGAGGCTGTAGGACCAAATCGTCACTGGGGAATTTGTTTCTGTCACGAAAAATATTGCCTGCTACAAGCCACGAGATTCTTAAACCGGGAGTGACGAGCGTTTACGAATTGATCCCAAATCAGAACAATACGTCAATTTACGCTGTACTATATTGACAAAGACGATTAACAAGCAAAATATAACAAACCTCAACGGTAATCGAATACAGGTTTCAATGCAAACCCAACGTGTCCAATAAACGGAAGTCAAACAGCTCAGTTGAGAGCACAAAAAATTACCGTTTTCCAATAACGGTAAACACGGGTAACGGACAAATCAAAATGTGCGGAAGCCCAAGTGCAGTTAAACAAAGGAACAATGTTTGGGAAAGAAAACTCTCACAGATTTAACATTTAGTTTAAATGTTATTTTTAATTTAAAGAACAAACAAAAAATATCACTGGAAAATTATGACATAAAAAACTGGATAAGGAACACGGGTGAGGGTGGGAAACAAATTACTCCAGTTCGTTCGATCTTGCTTGACCGAAGGAGGAATTTTCAAGACATCAACGCGCATTCATACAGAGGCAGACACACTTATTTTGCAATAACCTGTAGTAGCACCAAGTTATCATAGACGGATCGTCCAAGTATTTGGACCAGGCATTGTCACGCTTGCACATCCATTTTCGAGTTCTGCTCCCGAGATGCTTTTTCGGACGCTGTTTGCTAGATATTATTTTCACCTTCGATGATAAGTCAATTATAATACGAAGTTGGCTGTAATACTATTCCCAGATTTCCTTAGCTGATTTGAGTTCAAGGAAATCCCATCGATTTGCAGTAGCAAGAGCTCGAAGCAAGTCATAGTTCACATTTGCATACGTTCGTTGAGTATTTCCCGCTGGTTCGTATTGATAAGTATAATCAAATGTCATGACAACATGATCACTCAATCCGAGTGGAGCTGTATAGGAAACAGATTCTACCATGAGTTCTTCGTTTGTAAGTATGAGGTCCAGGCTAGATGGGGTTTGTTCAGATCGAAATCGCGTTGTTTGTTGCACATGGTTGTAAAATGGGGTGCAAGTCATTATTTCTTGAAGAAAGCTTTTGAATAAATCGTCACCTGTAATGTGTGTTGCAAGGGTCGGTACATTAAAATCACCAAGAAGGAGCGAATGTGAATATGTGAGCTTCAATACGAAACGTATTGCATTAGAAAGAACAGTGTCAACGGCAGATGATGAAGAAAGGGGTCGATAAATCAATGCTGAGAGGCACTAACGTTTATCATGTAGGTCAAAAGAGCAAAATAACGTACCTAGGACATCTAAATCGGGGGAGAGAAGTGTACTGCAGTTGATGCTCTCATGTAAGTAGAGGAGGACACCGCCACCTTTTGTTGCTCGATATTTTCTGTAAATCATCATATGCAGGATTTGAGGTTCAGAATCGTGTATAGAATTACACAACCATGTTTCTGTCACTGCAATCAAATCCCAAGACGCCACGGTCGCACGTGAATAGAGTTCAGTGAACTTGTCCAGAAAGCTCTGAGCATTGGTGTAACAGCATGATAGAGATTTGATTTTTGTTGACGATGAAAAGCTCATAGTAGTGGATCCACCGACCCAGAATTGGTCGGCTGCTCCACGATTTTTGTCTCAGGTGCATTTGATTGACCTGGTAGCGAAGTCATTTCAGGAACAATAGTGTTCGTGCGTTTTATGTCGTATACAGCTTAAATACGAATTTCCGGAGGTGCAAATTTTCGACATTGATACCACGCCTCGAGTATCCTATCCTTCATCTCATCTGTGAGGAAAGATATTTTGAGAGTAGGAGGCTGATGCTTTTCTTTTTTCGGTATAAGGCGCATAACACGAGTCGTTATTATTTCCTTTAAACCTAGGATCTCTTGTTAAAATCTCCATTCACTGCAATCGTGTTGCAGACGTTTGCTGAATTCTACTTTGTTCGAAATGGGTACACCATTAACTATGACAGCCTCTGCTATTTGTAGCCTATTTTGCTGGTTCCGGATTTTACGACGAATTTGCCTGTTCTCCAAACGGAAAGTCCGAAGCATATATTCCGCACGTCGATTTTGGTTCAACTAAGAGGGATTAGGCGAGCAACATTTTTTCTACATCTTGGATGGACATGATCAATACAGCATAACCTGTGTGTGTTTCGCACGAGGTGAGTTCGAGAGGTCTAAACATTCGCCGCAGCGACGGCAGGTGAGGTCAGTGAGGTCTAGCTTCTGCAAAGTCATTCCATTATTTCCTAATCATCTGCTCCGCGTTGCTTTAGCGATGGCGAAGTTGATTCAACGAGATTACTACAAATTACCGTTAGATCATCAATGTTTGTCTTTTGGGGGGGTTTTAGTGTTCAAACTCTTCGGTCTAAGCTTAAGCATATCCTTCGATAATTCAGCACTTTCATTCACTTGACTACAGGTCTGATTCGCAGACTCATCGATTGTACCGAGCTGTTGGAAGGGAGCTTGGTCGATTTCTGGAGAAATCAGCGTTTCCGTAGTAGTTAGCGCTTCCCTGTAACTCTTGCGGTCAATGTGGTTGGGGACTGTGTTAGAAACTGGTTCCAGCGCTTTCTGACACGCAAATGTTTGGAAAGACTCTAACGTGATTTCAAGCCGTTAAAGGTTCGCCTCTTACTAGCGAACTATGCGTCTTTCCCATAATTGAATCAGAGTTTTCGTATCTTGATAAATCACTATTTACTTTCAATCAGCATGGATTACATATATAGCAGATGCCTGGCAATTTTTCATTATTAATTAGAGTCACAGATTCATGTGATTAATAGTTTTCACAGTTCGCATGAATGGCAATTGAACACAAGTAACATTTAACTTGACGCGATCTGGGACTTACCAGCTTTTGACAAAGTTTGCACATTTTACAAGCCTCGTAGTCAGCTCCGTTTAAGGTCACGTTGTCAGTCATCGTTGTAATTTCGCGAGATCGAGTCGATACACTGAGCGAAGCGGTCGATTATCGATAGGTGTCTCTAGATGGAGTGCAAGAACGAGTGGATGTGATGTAGTGCAATCCAACGGACAGTAAAATGGCGTACACTTTTAAGTAAAGGCTGTTCTGTGGGACTTGATCCGACAGTGTTTATATAACTGTCAGTAAATACCAAATAGCGAGATCTTCCTGATGGTATTCGAGTTCAAGATTCAAGATTCAAGAATTTATGGTCACAAAAAGCACAAAGCTTCACAATTACCATATCATAATAAATATGCGTTCAATAAGAGGTATACAAAAATCAATTATACGATGTCACTGGAGTCAAGTAATATGCTTACCCTGAGTCAATACACAGGCATCGTCAAATCGTTATGTAACAAATAATTGTCCAAGGTTCGAGTGAATGTTTGGATACAGGGAGAGGTGATAATTGCTTCGGTAAGGGCATTCCACAGGAAACAGACACGTACCGAATAGAAATATCGGCGATAATTAGTACGGGAATGGGGAATTTGTAGTGCCGCTGAGTGGCTACGTGTAATTCCTGATTCATGGTATTTGAACAAATGTTTGAGTGGATGATCTGGAGTATTCAATATCTTGTAAGTAATTATAACGTCACTTCGAAGTCTACGTTGAAGGGGAGTGAGGAGCTTTAGCTTTTTCAACTTTTCCTCGTATTTAAAGTCTCGAAAACCACGCACGAGTTTAGTTGCACGATGATATATCCTGTCAAACAAGAATATATCTTTTTTCATCCACGGAGTCCATGCTTGCGTTGCGTGTTCCATTGTGGGAATTGAGTAGGTCTTCATGATTCTTGGCAACGTTACAGGCGAAGGTTCTGAAGATCCGTCGAAGCATACCTAGAAGTTTTCAAGCACGCTTGCAAATGACCTCACAATGCACGCTATTCTGAGGTTATTTACAAGCCTGCTTCAAAGCTTCTAGGTATGCTTCGACGGAGTTATTGCGTTATTCTGGATTAAAAGCAATGTTGCACACGTATGCAATGTTGGGTAGAACTGGAAATTTCTGATTTTCAAGAATCCGTTTTTCCGACTTGAAAATAGTATATTCCGATGAAGAAGTTGAGACGAGTTTTCAATTGATATAAAAACCGTCCTAGATCCGTCAATAGAACAAGCAAAGAACGACCAAAAGTATGAGAGCACAAATTTGTACGTCCACACCGTAGCCTGTATGCGCATTTTTTCAAGAATCTGTGTAGAACTCACCGAAATTCCCTTCACCAAAATACGGTTTATTGTCGTGCAGTACATGTACCCATATTTATTTAAGATTAGGAAATACAAGCTACGAATTGGACGTACAAATGTGTGCTCGCATACTTTTGGGTATTATTTCTCGCTCTATTGACGAATCTAGACGGTTCTTATATCTATGAACTTGTCAACATTTTTTAGTTTCAACTCAACGTTACATACGAGTGCAACTTTGCTTCTCGTCCAGAATAACACAACAACTCGGATACCATTAAGAAGATCGCGCTATTTGGTATCTACTGACAATTATTTAAACACTGTCGGATCAAATCTCACAGAACAGCTCCGCTTTACGTATACGTTTGCACTTTTTACTGGAATATAAATAAGTAGCATTCAGAGCACTCACTTTTCATTAAGACTGGTACTAAATGTTGACGCCAGTTTGATTGATCGCCCAACTTAAGGCGTTCAGCGAATTACTCTAACCATATCAATTTCGGTAAACATACAGTTATATAAAGAGAAAGAGGGATTGGCAATTGTTTTTCCAACATTGTCAGTATTAACAAATATGTATATTTAGTTATTTCGAACTAAAACACTCAGCATTCATAATATTAAGCCAAAGCTATTTCGGCGTTATGTTGATGACACATTTTCCATCCGGTGAGATGCGTTCTACAATTTATTTCATTAGCTATATCCTTGAATAAAAGTTACAAAAGAAAAGTAATCAAGTACAAGTAGTATTGACTTCTTAGACTGCTTGAGTCAAAGGATGGATGGTAAAATTAAAACTTCAGTCTATTAACAATAGACACGGATGCCGTCCCAACCTACACATCAGCTCATCCCAAACAGGTAATCAGATAAATAGCTTCTGCGATCTTCCATAAATTTGAGCGCTTGAGATGCGAATATATAGAATGGAAACGTGCTCATCAAGAATCCATGGGTTTGTATAGTGTATCAATTAAATTTGGTAAAATATCCTTCACAATAGAGAGAGAAAAACTGGCGAGCCGCGGTATGTATACCAAATTTCAAAGGACTGATAAGTAAAATCTTAAACAAGGAGTCAATACGTGTTTCATGAACTCTATAACTCTTTGCACTGCTTTGGTACACCTCAAATATAAGTTACCTTTAGATTGCTCCACCAATTCTGTTTATAGAAACAAATGCAAGGATTGCTCTGGTATGTATATAGGACAACCAATCATTCTAGGATATTTCAAGATTCAAGATTTATGGCTGAAAAAGAAATTAACTTTACAATAACCACGGAATAAAACTATAGGTACAAATGTATATATATATATTGGCCTCCGTCGGTCGATATCGACCATGGATGTACATCACAATCGCATGAATTTCATGTTTTGCAGCTTTTTGAATGACTGAGCAGTTCGATCCGGGAGGATCAATCTCTCCCGCAGCGCTCGCAATGATATTCAGAACTCTGTTGTATTGCATCAGTTGCACGCCGGCGGCGTGATATGCGTTCAGCAGCCAAGAGCTGTATCTGCTCCTCCCCGGCTTGCAGACGACGCTTTACATAATGCTTCCAAAGTAAGCGGTCAAGAGCAAGTTCTTCCCAACTCGCCGGGTCAATGCCAAGAGCTTTCATATTTCTTTTGCAAACGTCTTTGAACCGCAAGTGCAGTCTGCCCAATGGTCGACTTTCTAGTTGCAACTCATCATGGAGTAGATATTTCGGAATACGACCATTTTCTATTCTGTAGACATGACCAAGCCACCGCAGGCAGCGCTGACGTAATAGGCGTGCGTTATTTGCACTTTTGCCTCCTATAGAAACCCGAGAGGGCACATCAACCAATCAGGTGATGCGTGTGTGTGTTCGAAGTGATTTACTACAGAAACCCGAGAAGTTAAGGGTAGACATTACGTGCGGCGTATGTATTTCTGTCAGCCAATAAGAATTGACCGTCGTACGAGTAAAATTTGAGTGTTATCTGGCGTGAAGGTTTTCCACGTTTCGTGAATAAATGAAATTTTTCGTTTTTTTTTATTAAAAACACGTTAAACATATAAGATTGACAGGCATGCAGTTGATTCCCAATGTAAAACAAACAAGCTATCGCATAGATAGCAATTTTTCTAGATGACCTGGGGAGATAGTAAACAACCAATATTAAACTGCCTATCACCAAGCTTCTTTTCCAGAGCTTAAAACATATATATAAATAGTAACTGTTGCATTACATGCTAGCTGGATTAACTTAACTATGGTTTAAGATTCAGGGTGTCCGATGCTTCAGAAGTAGCTTTATATGAAGTGAATAAAAGGTTGCATTTTTCACATTAATATATAAGTTTGCTCCTGAAAATCCTTCAAATATGTAAATGCACAACACCCGACGGTAATGAGTTCCATAAGAAAATAAATGCGCACCAGATGAAGGCACCGATGGCAGTTTCGGTGAAGATGTGGAATATCAAATGACATTGTGCGAGTTTTCTAGGACTCAACGGACTACAGGTTGTAGAAATAGTGTTAATATTGGAATAAATACGTATCAGAGCACACTCTGAACATTCACTATTCATACATAAGGCGCACCGGAATGTAAGGCTCACTGCCGATTTTTCGTAAAATTATTGTTTTTATGTGCGCCTTATAGTCCGAAAAATACGGTAAGTATATTGTCGTAATCGACCACGTATGGTCGTTACATATGACACAACTTTGAAGAAGATACCGAAAGAACTGACCCGGTTGCTGATATAAATAATCCACTAGAATTGATTGAAAAGTATTGGACAGAAGAATGGATTGAATATATTTATGTGCTTGTCAATTGTGATGACAATCCGTATTCGTTTGTACTGTAACAATTGTACCGAATGCGCAGTCATATTTTGTTTCGTTTACACGTTGTTACAGCCAGACGAATTCAAATGGCGTGCACTCCACCTACCTAATCAGCTTAAAAATAAAACGGAACATTTTATTCCCAACTGTCACACCTTCTCACCTGAAAGCATGAAATGTTTCTAAAATTTGTCGACCGTGAGGGGTCCATTTCAGACGTTCTGTGTTATCTTGGTTGTGAAAACAATGAATACACTAACGTGTGTGTGTAGTGTAGATCGTGCGGATGGCCTAAGACATGCAATACTTGATAGCGTCGTATTCTTCTAAACCCATGTCTAGATTTCACAACATGAGCTTCTAGTTTTACTGATTCCTCGCCTGTTGTAGCCTATTTTCCACTGTTACAAGCCTCACAGGACATAATCTTACTGTCTCGAAACTGCCAAAAATCAGTTGGGTGGGCAGGAATGTGAGCAAAACATTACTTTGGTTCATATAATATTGGTTTAAAAGCATTACATTGATTACTACTTTGTAGCTAACCTTGAGTTATGTTCATGGCTAGAGCAGAACCTCTGTCCTCTTCATCATATTTTGTTATTGTTGTTGGTCCAAATAACCCACTAGCATGGTTTTGACCTAGGTCAGTGGTCGCTATGCCTACAACATTGCTGTAACCACCCAGCAACCCAATTCAACTTAACACAGCGGTCAACATGAGCAAAAGTACATTACTAACGGGGCTAATGATCAACAAATAATACATAGGCAGACCCGGTATACTCGTTCAGGGCAATGCCATTAAAATAATGGTTAAAAAGTACGCTTGGAAAGAGATAAATTTTTATTGATTACAAATTCTGGGACGCATCCAAATCGACAAGTATTTCATCTTCAATCGTCATCACCCACATTAGATTCTGTTTCTTCAGATACTTCAGTTAAGATGAACATACTCTTTTGGTAACATTCCGTATAATGTGCACACGACACAGAAACACGTGTGCTGCTGGCATTTCAGCTCTCACTGCAGCCTGAGTGGCAGCGCTGTCATCCATCATGACCGACAGAATGCTAACAGGGTTAGCGAATTCCAAAAACTTTCGTAGGAACAAAGATATGGACGCTGTGGTCTCCGTCCGCAACCATCCGAAGCAAACAGGAATACCCTTACCGCAGCCATCTACCACAACAATGACGAATAAGTGATACTTTTCACGGCAACTCTTGAAAGTTGAGTCAATGCCAATGAAATGAGGGAACCGGCGGCAAAGCGTTATCTTTTCATTCGTCATAAATATGAAATGAGTGAGATTGCTCTCAGCATCAGTTTCCATAGAACAACGGCCGGATGTATTGAGCTGGGAGCTCAAGTCGTATAAAGAACTTGTGGTTTTGCGACTCGCCAGCAGCTTCCATCGCATGTTTCTTACGTCACACGGCGTGACGTATTTCCCCATCTGCGTTCGAATATAATTGCATATGTTGAACGATGGAGTATTGTTCAACAACCAAGGGGTTATCGTTGACATCTCGTCCAGTGAGAGGCGCCTATGAGTCGGTTCGTATTCAGCCATTAATAAACTAATGGGATGGTTGTGCTCCAAGGAAACTCGAGAGACACCAAACCTTTCACTAGGCAACCTTGAGATGAGTATTCTTGACCCACATCCGATCTTACGGGATTGCGTTCGACGAATTCCTCGGGAAGATGGCCGGTGTCGTCCAGCTTTTACGCATTCGTAAGTCCGGGATCTGCAAATGATCAAAGTTAAGCTAACACAAACCTGGCATTTGGTGCTGTGCTCCGAATGCAATACGATGAACCAGTGGAGCTTTGAAACCTGGAAATAGCACCTGCTGCTTCAACTAGGGATTCAAATTGTATGGGGTCGGCAACGGTTCCGAAAATTTCTGCAAAAACCTGAACTAGCGACATCGTCAAAATATGCTGCGTGTAGGCTATGCAGCGCTTTTTAAAGAACGGCCAGATGCCATGATTGGCTTAAAAATAAACGCATTCTTATTCGTGCCCCTTGAACGGATTCTGATTGGTCAGCTAATATATACTTCGTGCCGTGGAAAGTAATTGTAGCGGACGCCGACGTAATAGGTTGAACATACTCTGTAGACCAGCTTTAAAGCACTCAGCGTTTAGTTCCTCTCGTCCATCCACGATATTTCAAATACGACGGATTGCTTCGTAGATGGGAAGCATTTCCAGCTTCCTTTCGTTGCCAAACAGACGTGGGAGCAATAACACAAACCCTTGTTTGACGCCTCGGCGATTCCAAATGCTTTTGAACTGCAAACCGTTACAATGGACTGCGCCTTTCTGCCTGAGTGGAACGAAATTACGAGTCTGAGCGCCTTGGGGGCAGCCTATCAATCGAGCATTTTGAAAAGACCCTCCTTGCACTGACGTAGTCCGAATGCCTCGTTACATCAATAAAACAGCGTATAATGGCATACCAGTTTCCCACACTTTTTTGAAGTGTCTCATAGAGAAGATCATGTCAACGGTTGATCTTCCCTTGCGAAGCCACGTTTAGATACGGAGTAATTCCTATCAGCTAAACTTGCAGCCGGATCTGTCAGACTTTAGCAAACACTTTGGTCTACAAACATTCGAGAGGGAGATTCCTCTGTAATTGTTGCATTCGCCTCTGTCATCCTAATTCTTAAATAGCGTGATGATCTGTGTGTCTCGCATCTCTTGTAGAACACCCCCTCCTGCCAGCACTGAAGAAGCAAATGGTGAAGAGGTTGTAATAATGCTGCTCTACCGCATTTGATGAGTTCAGGTGGAATTTCGTCGTCACCAGGGGCCTTCCCATTCGCTAAGCGGTCGATTGCCTTATTGAGCTCATAAAGAGTAGGAGGGGTATCTAGATATTCAATGGTAGGAAACCGCTCGACATTTTAAAGTGCATGCGGTAGAACAGTACTGTGGCTAGATTAAAGAGAGGAGAAGTGCTCTACCCATCTTTCCATCTGTTGAGTTTTGTCGACAATCGACTTACCAGATAAAGACGTAATGGAAAAACCGTTTTAAGTTTGTTTGGGGCTATGGTTCTCTTGATCTCATCATACATACCGTGAAAATTTCCGGTATCCGCAGCTTTTTGAATATTGAGGCTAACTTCAGTCCAATAGTCGTTTGCACATCGCCTTGCAGTCTGTTGGACCTTATTTCTAGCTGCTCTTAGAAGACGTAAGTTTTCATCTCTTGGCATACCTAAGAACCTTGAGAATGCTGAGCGTTTCACATCCAACACAGTAGTCATCTAAGAAGCTTTTGCTTCGAACCGGGGACTAAATCT
>JACCGJ010024447.1:0-10273 GCA_013407085.1 Atriophallophorus winterbourni
GCCTTGTTTAGTCTACAAAATGACAACAGCTCATTGGCGTATCACGTGACGAATCCAATCACCATTGGTCTGCTAACCTTGAACGACCTTGTAGTGACTGGTCTGCAATTGGTCCGTTTGAATGGCCCGGTGCAATTTGAGCGGGCGGGCGACAGTTCGAAAGCGGATATTTTGGTGAAAACAAACTTGGCTCTCGATCACTTATTGATGGAAACGAACGTAAAACTGAAAGGTTTCACAGCCAAGGTTAGTCTGAATATAAATCTGGTGATGGGTAGTTGAAAATTCAAATTATGAATATTACTACCAGATTCCAACAATCTGAATTATTGATTGATGCTCGGTGCTTATTTCAAGGTAATTCAAGGTTTTTGATGGTCTAAAAAGCAACAAGCTTAACAACAACAATAGGATGGTAAAAATTGAAATTTAAGTGCATAAACAATATAAGGAAGTAGAATAAACAGTATATAAGTGTTCTGGAAACTAATAATTCAATAAAAATTCGTCTAGTTTCGTTTTAAATTCATGCAAACTAGTGGAGTGAGCAACGGTTGTAGGTAAACTGTTCCAAGTAAAACAGACACGGACAGAGTAAAAATACCTTCTACAGTACAGGCGGGAATGGGGTACGACCAGCACATATACATGGGTCCGATAATTTCTCGTATCCCTTCGCATGAATTAATCTTGTAAGGAATGGTTCGGGGTATGGAATGTTTTGTAAAACTAAGATAAGGTCTCCTCTGATCCGTCGATAGAGAAAGTCGAACAGATTCAGTTGAGCTATCCTTTCTTTATATGGCTTCCTGTTTCCTTTGTACGAATCTAGGACGATGTTATGATTTTACCGAGTGGAGAGGATGTTTGGCAGGGGGATGTGAGCAACACAGCACTTTGGTCATCCATAAGCGCCTTGAGTGCTTTGACCAGGAATCACTATTGATTCTGTGTCTGAAATCGTGGTTCGTTGTACGAACCCTATATAACAGTTGCATACAGTATAACCTTGTTTACCTTTAATCCACTGTTTTCAAGTCTCACTGAACCTGATCTTACTGTCTCCACCTGATGACCCGCAACAGCTAGAAACCCCGTAGTGGTGTGTAAGTGCGGGGGATGTGAGCAACACACTACTTTGGTAATCCATAAGCGCCTTGAGTGCTTGACCAGGAATCGCTATGCGATTTTGTGGCATTCAAGGATAACTTTGTCTGCCCACGTAGTTGTGTGCTATGAGAGAGATGCAACAAATGTCTGCAATGATGGGTTGTATGATTAAGCACCGTCCAAATGAAACTTAGTGCGTCTCGTTGTCGTCTTTATTCAGCTGAATGCAATTTCATAATTCTAAGGCAAGTTTCGTGTGGATTATAAGCAAATCAAAAGACTCGCTCTGTCGCGGTGCACTGTGGAGTTTTCATTCGCTGAATATCCGTTTCCTTCATAAGCGTAAGCTACTATGTGGACGTACGAATTGGCGCTCTCTATATCTCTCACTTTTTTATCATATCTAGACGCTTCATGTATCATTGAAGTTGTATCCACTCGTTCGTTTAAGAAATACAAATTTCAAGCTCTAGAAAATTGAATCCTTGAAAATCGATTTTTTTCATAGTTTCAACCCAGTGTCATGTCATGTAAAAGTATTTGAATTAGCATTAAGGATGAGATTTATAGTAGCATAGATGTTAAAGACATTCCCGAAATTCACCAGCACAATAACAATCAGATTTAGCCCTCTTTGTTTCCAGTAATTATATTTACTCGTCCCCTGATGTCTGTCTAGGGTTTACCACAGTGTACTGTGGTGCACTTACACGCCACATCAAGTTTCTGGATGCCTATCTTCAGAGAGCGTTTAAACAATGGAAAAGTGGTAAGTAAAATTATACTTGAATGCCACTTATAATTAGATTGGCACAGCCAAGCTTCGGAGGGAATTTTATATTGACCGATCGAAGCCATAGATACGACAAGTCTTGGATGACTCGGATCCCACACTTTTACAACCCACAACCAGGTTCTCGCTGTTTGCTGTCATCAGGTGAGACGAGTTTTAGTGCGCCCTGAAACAGAGGGTTGAACGCACTTCCCCAGTGTTGTTGGCCTCCTTCGGTCGATTAAGACCATGGATGTACATCACAATCGCATGAATTCTCATGTTATACAGCTTTTTGAATGACTAAGCAGTCCGATTCGGGAGGAACAATCTCTCCCGCAGCGCTTGCAACGACAGTTAGAACTCGGTTGTAGTGTGTCAGTTGTACGCCAGCGGCGTCATCCACGTTCAGCAGCCAAGAGCTCTATCTGCTCCTCCCCAGCTTGCAGACGACGCTTTACACAATGCCTCCAATGTAAGCGGTCTATAGCAAGTTCTATCGACCAGTGTAATTCATGGTTAACCATACAATGCTGTTTGCCAACATGATATAGCGCAAAAATTCACTCTCCGATAAAGTCAGAATCCGTCCTCACGTTCTTCGATTGTGTCAATAGTTTTATCTTGCTCTCATGATCTATGCAAACAAACTGTTTCATCTTTGACAATTTTGTATGCAAAGGAATACCATGTGGGCCTAATCAACCGTCATCATCAAAGTAATCCACCTGGAGAAGTACAATACTGCTCACATCCGCCGAAATTGAAAATCATCTACCTATTATTATTTAGGCCATTCTGTTCATTTCAGTGTGTTCGAAATGAGTAGATCAAACTCCCTCGATAAAACTGCAAGGCAAACTTCATCATCATCATCATCATCACAGACAGCATTACACCGGTAGCGTGTACCGAATGCCTAACTGCCATACAACCATGAAAAAGTACAATCCTAAAAGATGGGGAAGGGTGGGACTTAAATAGCTACGGATTCTATAGAAGGGTAAGCACAAACAAACTGGGAAGAGGTGCCTACACCTCGAATGGAACATGCATTCAAACAAGTTTCGTGAATGAGTAGAGCGACATCAGCATGGCAGCTTCCTTGCGGCTTTCATTGTCATGCATCATAACAAGCTTTTCTCGACAATCCTCTTGACAACATACAAGGTTAAGCAAACACTCCAAGAAGATGCTTAGTGCAAGACCGCATTTGAACACGGTTTCGGGACATATACTGAAGCGATATCTGATCGCGGGGACACCAGTCTGCAAGACGCGCTGTGCCGACTTTGGAAAGATTGCTAGTGAGAGTTTTTAACTGCCTATGCCATGTGACGGTTTGGCTACCTCGAGATTTACGTCAATCAGGATGTTGCGTCGCAAAAAGAATCTGTTTCGGAAGTCGGTGGTCCGGCATCCGTAAAACGTGACCCAACCTATGCAGGTTGATTTGCTTCTCTATATCACCATTACTACCGAACAACTTATTTCGGAGAGCATCGGTGCTTATGCGATTGTAACAGCTAACTCCTAGAATGCTGCGGAGACACCGGTTGTCAAATACTTGGAGACGCTGAATGTGTTCTTTACGTAGAGCCCAGGTTTCGCACCCATACAGTAGCACAGCCCGAACTTTCGCTTTATAGACTCTACCCTTGAGTAACAGATACAGTCCTTTATGACGCCAGGGGTTGCGGAATGCTACGGTCGTTTTAGAAATGCGTGCCGAGACCTCGTCATCTAACGATGCAGAATTATTGATACAACTTCCGAGATACGTAAAACGATCTTCAATTTCAAGCGCCTGATTGTCAAGTAATAAAGTGCTGTTAGATATATCAATGTCCTGCAGCAGAACACACTTTTTGGCCACAAAAACGAAATCTCATTAATGTAACATCGCATGATTTATTGACAATAGTTAACGATAGATCCTCATTTATTACATCCAGCCTGCAACGATCTTCGTCAAACCCATGGAAGTTGAAGTGACGATTCGTTTCCGTTCTCCCACCGACCCATCGTTGGATGATCCGATCGGGAAAGTCGTTTATTTTCGCATCAAAAAATGGCACGGCGCTAGAGTGAATAGCAAAAACTTGGTCTTCCGCATTTACCGTTTATTTCAATGGTCAAGCAAATTCAACGATAGAATTCGGAAAATTCTTGAAAAGGTTTTACAAAAGCAGCTGGATAAAATGTTACAAAAGTTTAGGCCTTCCAAATTGGTTTCTTATTTGTTTCGTTTTTGATTACAATTGTGCTACTTAAATTAAGCAAGTAGGCATTTTGGTTATTTTTGAAATATAAAAATGGTTTTAAAGCAACTTTGCCCAGATTTTTGTCATCCACACCAAATATATTCTCCCTTTTTGGATTGAATAAGAATACAATATTAAGATACGTCTTTTTCTGAAACCGTGGATATATTAACCATCTAAATGCTCGGTGAATCTTGCATATTATAGTTTATTGTTTATGAATAATTCCATCAAATATATTCTATTCTAATTGCTGTCGATGTATGACGAATTCTAGGATTTCTCTTGGAAGAAGCAAACACTTCACAACACCTCGGGATTACAGCATGAATAGAAATGTGGAAAATAATAGTAGATGACGAGTATAGTATATCAAATATATGGCTCATGAATGTTCTTTCGGATATAGAAGTCCACTTTCGCTTAACCCTATGTCTACTGACGGTAACTCTAGTTATCAGCTCAAACAAGCAGTCGATTGCTTAGTAGCTCCCGTTGGTACATTCAATTGGAGTGCAGGTGGCGTCTGGCATCTGATCCATAAAAATTAATCATGTGTTTTATTTATGCCGTAATTAAGCCGAATAACACAAAAATATAATAAAATAGGTAAATCTATTACCGTAGACAAAGGGTTAGATATATTGCCAGGGATGGGGGGTCCATCTCACGTTAAGGTATGGAATTCCATAACAATATAGCTCGTAGGGCGAAAGCTAGCTCCGAAAATCAATACGGTTTTTTATAGATAAGAACGATATCTCGCCTTATTTTTCTTTCGACAAAGCCACAAAGAAGCAGACGTCGAAACCTTTTGAGTGTATGGAATACAAAACACCCTTCATTAACTCTGTCGCTCTGTGCCAAATTCTATCGAAGTGAGCATTACCATTCCACAGGCATGAAGCCCAGACATCTACCACTTGGTTCATCGCTGGACGAAGGTGGACATTCGTTATCCTTGGTAACGTTACTAGTGAGAATCATCCAGATATTCTTCGAAAGATACCTATCAATCTGATTCTGAAATTGAACTGTGCTCTTCAGATTTCTATTAATCCATACTTCAATCGTCATAAACACAGAGCTCCATGCCAAGTTTTCAGTTCCCAATCGATATGTCGATGAAACGTTCTCGTCAAGGTACAGCGTTCTGAGTTTCCGTGTGTTAAATAACGTAACATTCGCAGTCTTCCAAGTTGACAAGTTGTCCAAATCCCTTTAGATTTTCTCGCAGTCTTTAGCAGAACTGATTCGCGTCCTATTTTCAATATCATCCGCGAACAGAACTATCTTGGCTGTTCTGAATGGGGGCTATCGTTTTAATGCTCGTTCAGATATATAAAATCACAGCACAAACGTTAACGAAAAGCAAAAAGGAGGTTCAAAAAATTTATCCTTAAAATAATTCATGTGAACAAATTCGGTAGGGTTACATTTTATGCGTGCGTAGCTAACTGGGAAGAGAAGTACAACAATTGTAACAGAAATTATTGTATAATTCGGATCACACTAGAAGCGGAGCCAGCTTCCATTCTAATAAAATTTAGGTAGTGTAAACTTCGAGCGCTTGTAAAAAGAGGTACGAAAAATACCACAAATCCTCTTCAAAGAAGCTTTCGATATGATGTAATACTAACATACAAAATATTAAATACCCCACATCATCCTTTAAAACAATACACAATACACACGCAGCCACTCAGCGACACTACAAATACCCCACTCCCAAATCAGCTGTCTCCGATATTTATATTATGTACATGTCTGTTTCCTTTGGAATGCCCTCCCAGAAACTATTGTCATCGCTCCCAGCGTCCAAACGTTCATTCGAAATTTGGATACTTATATGTTGCAAAAAGATTTAACGACCCCTGCGTATTGACATATGGTAAGTACTCAGCTGGACTATTACATGGACATTACATGTTTATTTTATAACTTTATCCTGAACGAATATTTACTATGATATGGTAATTGTGAAGCTATGTGCTTTTTGTGACCATATATTCTTTAATCTTTAATCTAATGAACTTAGCAGATGTTTCAGTCTTCCCACGAGATCTCATTGCGCGGAAGGGGGTAATGCTTGCATCAGGTCACGTGAGTTCAAATCCCGTTCCAATTCTGAGGTATATTACACCATTGACCCACGCCTCAAGGTAACTCGATCCCACCATTGCCAAGTCACTCCTCACACTCACCTTTCCTTTCATGTCCAGCTGACTATCGCGTTTGGATTCCGCTGACCGCACTGAACAAGCAAGACAAATGAACGCTTATACCTACTAGTTAATTAGATTTTTGTTTTTCTTCTTAAACAGCTTAACCTTAGCCCCGTTAGTTATGTACTTTAATGTAGGACGCTGTGTCAACTGACCTTGACCGTGTTCACTTGTATCAGATTGACGTGGATACACACTGTGTGGAAAATCGGCCACTGATCCTGGTCATTCCCACGAGACGTGACACAATGTAGGCGTACTATAGGCTGTTTAGCGGTAAGGTCAAATAAGTGGTGGTGGGTTGACTGCTACTTAATCTTGTTCCCTGTACTGACTATCATCCTTGGTCTGACGAAGCTTCTGTGTCAGAAGTGAAACGTTAACCAAAAACTACTCTAACCGATTGCACTCAAATTTCCTTGCATTATTGATACATGATCCGGCCCAAACATATTCCAATCAATTGCTCGTTGCATTATTGTTGAAGCTCTGCAATATTACTGTGTATATATTTCGAGAGATCAGTAGCAAGGTATTTTGAATTCTGCCACGCTTTGCATCTGGAATCTCATTAAAATAATTCCAAATGTTTCAGGCGTGTGCCTTTTAACACTGTGTATTTCTATAATGTTCCCACAGGTATTCGAAACCATTCGAACCTCCAAAAGAGAAGATAAGTAAAAAAGATTACACTAATCCCCACGCTTTCTAATTACTGAGACAATCCATGGAATCTTTTTGGTAATTAATCTTATTCATGTATTACCATTAGGATCGGTTTCTGCGCTAATGAGAACAGCAACAAGTTGAGAAAAAGTTCAACTTTTCACCAGTCTGCCTAACTTGTTTGCATAAAATAGAATTGCATAATAACACAAGCAATGTAGAATTGGAACGATCTCATTGATTTTACATGCTTTCAAATGAAAAACCACTGGATGTATATTTGTTCAAACATACGCGTTCACTATCATTCATATTTAACATGTTTATTCATAAGATTGGGCAGGTTAGCTATGCCAATACTAACTTCTTATTTCAAGTGATTTGTAGATTTCCTCTACTTTTTCAGGTGACCCTCGTTCGGTTCGTGTTGACCTTGACTGCTAAGCGTAAACGACAAGAAACTGACCGTGGTGTGTGTGATATCAACCGTGCAAATACTGATAGTATCATGACTTATATGCCTTAACTACATCCACCTCGAATCGTCAGGTTATTGAGTATGTAGGTTTTGCCAACGAAATTCAAATAAGGCTTATAGATTTTGATATATTTGTCATGTTTTAAATATATGTCAATTCAACTGATATCATATTTATCGCTAAGGAATTCTTGCATTTTCTAATAGTTATTTCGAACGCGGATGGTGCCGTTTGTGTGCAATTGATGTCGAACGACCGACTACTGTCTATCGCTGCAAGCGCTGCGGGAGAGATTGTTCCTCGCGAATCAGACTGTTTAGGCATTCGAAAAGCTGTGGAGCATGAAAAAATCATGCAATTGTGATTCAATTTCAATTCAATTCAACTTTAATGGTTTAAAAAGCATATAGCCTTACAAAAAACAACAGAATAATATGGCAACAACGAATAATATAACAAGCAAAAATGGGATTAGGTTGCCTACTGAGCAGTTCAAGAATCAATTAAAAATCCAAAGGGCAGAAATTGTTTTCGATTTGTGGGATAGCAAATGTAGATGCATGGTGTTAAGATGTATAGTTTTCTTCGATGCACGGGTTTAGTGTCAAAAAGGCATCAAGGCTTCTCTTGAAATTTTGTTGATTTGGTGAGTTTACAACATTATGTGGCAGATTGTTACAAGTAAAACAACCTCGCACGACATAAAATGTCGTCTGCAGTTAAGTCTCGAGTAAGGGACAGTTAGAGCAAATTTGTGAGCTCTTGTATTATGCAAGCTCCGTAGTTTGAATAAGCATTGTAGAGGGGGATTTTCGGTATTCAAAATATTGTAAACCAGAATCAAATCCCCTCGGAGACGACGACGTGGATAAACAAATAAATTTAGCGTTTTGATTCGCTCATCGTAGGGTTTCCGGTGGAGTCCGGTGATAAGTTTGATATCTCGATGATATATTCGTTGCAAAGTCGCAACATCTTTTTTGAGCTATGGCGACCATGCTTGAACTGCATATTCCATCGTGGGTCTGATGTACGTAATTATAATGATGTACACATGCATGGTCGACATCGACCAAAGCAGGCCAACGGCAACAGTTACTACTTTCATTTGAGTAGGCAGGTAGCAAGATGACTCATATACATATTAGTTGTTCTTTAAGTTGTACAAAGGCTGGCAGCGAAAACAATTCTCTTACAAGATCTAATTTCACACTGGAAGTACTAGAGACCCGAAGAACATTAACACAAAGCATTTTATGGATGATGCATTTTGCGATTTAATATAAAAACCTGTTATTCAAACAAAAATCATTCAAAATTAAATCAATACGCTGATTATTTACCAAGCACTTTCAAATTAACCTTTTGCTGGTATATGTTGTCCGGTGTGGAGTAAAGGCAACTGTAAATTCCTTCATCCTCTCGCTTCACGTGGTCAATTCTCAAGTCCATAACGGTTTGATCGAATGAAGACATGTCGAGAATGAATCGAGCATCCGGATGTAATCGGCGGTTGTCATGAATAAGGTATTCGTTTGTGTTCAGGCGTTTCCATAACAACTGTAAATCAACGTTGCACAAGTTAATTCCGTATCAAAACCGTAAACAACATTAAATGATTGAAATATAATATGTAGTTAAAGAACCCATATTAACGTGGGCATTGCTGATTCCACAAGTTGTTTCTTATCAACAAATATACTGAATTGCATGTAATCACATATCGCACATCATTATATCTTGGTTCATGATAAAGGATTTAACCCAATCTACATGTGCTTGGGCAGGTCATCGAACAGGTTGGTCGTACCAACATTACCCAACAGTGGATTACAAGCCCAACTTGTTAACCATTCCTCAGATGTTTCAATCATTCGGATTCTGATTGTTCAGCCCCTTTTTATTTAGTACAAACAGCACGAAACCGGTTGTGGTGTTTGTGTGTGCATGTGACGAAAATGTATGTAAATGAGCATTTTTGTTCATCATCATGGGTTTAACCACATCTACATGTACTTCAACACATGTGATTCAGCAGGTTGGTCGTAACGACGTTACTAAACGGTGGCTTGAATGCAAATTAATATTTTTTCAAACTGTTCGCTTTCCATTAGTCGATCCGCGCATGAATGTACATCTGATGTGCATGATGATTCTTTGAATCGTATAGCTTTTTTGATTTTACTGCTCGTTACAAGAAAATAAACCACTTTCACATAAACCACAGTGATTTTTAGTATGTGATAGATAAAACTGTTTTTATTCATCACCATACATTTGGTAATGACGACAACTCTAAGCCCCGGTTTCAAGTGGCCGCCTTGTAATGCATACCTGAAGTGATCGGTCAAAGCGTTATCCTCACGCCAGCATTGTTTGTAGGGGCTTATTATTATTATCAAGATTATTTATACGTTCTAATTAAATTTAAGTTCTTAAATAAAAAAGAAAGACAAATAAAATCCTGATCCCGTACGTATACGAAATCTAATCTAATATCTGATCCACTGAATTTTGGAAGCCTGCAACACTCTCCGCGTGTCATAAATGCCTCTGTAACTTATATTCCATTAAAAAATGTAAAGTTTGCACAATGTTTCATAATTCCATGAAACTAGTTTGAGCATCTACATTTGTCAGAGCAAATGAGCAGCTCTGTTTAACATGGCGAATCTATTCACTCTGTTCGATGTTATGCTGTCACTGTAATACATATAATTAAACCTTTACATAAATGATTTAATTTTATCAAATCAA
>JACCGJ010024448.1:0-38431 GCA_013407085.1 Atriophallophorus winterbourni
AAGGTGGAACTCGTTCTGACTCAGCAAATTACTGCCCTGCTACACTACTTCCAGTGATCTCAAAAGTTATGGAGCAAATTGTGTGCGAAAGAATTGTGATTCATCTCGAAGCTCAAAACATCTTCGACTGTCGTGTTACTCAATATCTCCAAATCTGAAAAATTTGATAAAACTTTATACTCAATAAACACATAGAATTGACGATTAGTGAGTAACACTTTGCTAAAACATGTTCCGCATTTAGGGCAGAATGAGAAAAAGCGTTAGGAGTTTGTGAGAAGAATATGCCAGGTTTGATTATTCATCGATTTTTACTATACTATGTACTACTTTATTTGCATTATATTGAAACCGAAGTTACTCAAAACTCACTCTTGGGAACATTCTGTGTATCACCATGTTCAGAGGTTTTTTCATCATTCGACTCTGGAAAATAAATCGATGTTTGGAGATTAAATTCATAACTGTGAAGATTGTAAATGTTAACTGTGAAACGTAACATTATTTCTCTTACAAGAACGCCTGATATTAAACAGTCAATTTGGGAAGAGCATGCCCTTGACCGCTCAATTTGAAAGCATTGTGTAAAGAGTGTCGTGTGCAAGTTGCACAACAACAAATAATTCTCTCGGCGATAATCCTAGCTCACCACTTAAGCGTGCGTCTGACATGGTTTCACTGAGTACCTTCTATCGTTGGGATCACGGTGTGTTAAATTGTTCTTTACGAATCTGACTGTTAGGTCATTCGAAAAGCTGTGGTACATGAACCCTTCATACGCCTGTGATGCACTTTCGTGGTGGATATTGACCGAATAAGGACATCAACAACTTTCAAAATTACAATTTCTTATACATTGAAATTGAGTATAATTGTGGGTGTGTACCGTGCATAAACAACGAGTAGTCTTTACAAATAGTATGCGAACACCATCTTTGCGCAACAAAAGATCAAGAATCAACGAATCTATCAACGATGGAAATCGCGTTCTCGGAGTAAAAGAAGAAGAACTGTATGGGACGCTTCCAATCAACGGCATATTGAAAGCATGAAACAATGTAACCAAAAAGATCCACAATCAAATGAAATCACATATGTAATGGTCGCCCAAACGACACCATTTTGCATGGAGCTTCAAATGAACGATTTAAAATGAAATTAGATGAGAGTGTCAGTCAGAATTGTCATAAAGAATTCATGTTTATCGCTAAGTAAGTAGCCTATAAATCATAAGGGTTTTGTATTTGCCGTAACATACGTGGTCGCTGTGACTTCGTTTGGTGAAGGATTTGTTTTTGAACTTAATTATCGTTGGAATGAATGGGTTATGAGATGAATCGGGACAAAATTATCAACTTGGAGTGGAACGCAGAGATTGATGTCATGCGATAAACGTTACATCGAGTATCATCGAAGCATTTACAAACAACGTGAGGAAATTTGAGATAAGATGTGCGGTGTATTATCGATGGTTCTGGCAAACACATTTAACTACAGTTTACAAATTGGAAAGGTTATTTAGTATATGTGTTTCGTGTATTGTCGCATGTTGAATAACTAACAAAAATTTATCAAACTTCATGTGATGTGGTCGGATATTTTCGGAATATTTTTGAAATGTAACACAAAGAATAATGAGCATCAGAGAATTAATGATAAACGGATTCAAATGGAAATACAAGTAAAACTCTTGAGAAAAATACTGACGGAGACGTTGTTTTGAAACGAACGCACAAGTCATAAATACTGACATAATTTCAAAAGAATCCTTCGAAGTGGAATATTTTGAGCGCTTTTTCTTATATCATCTTATATTATCTTCTTATTATATATATAATATATATATATATATAAGTCAAATGGTACCTGTTACTGTGATTATTTATTATTAGTTTAGGCAAAATTAGAATTAGCTCTCATAGAGAATTTGATTCTCCGTTTGTGGAGGTGTTTATTTATAATTGCTCCTCATGATTTTCGAGATTTTGTCAAAGCTGCGTTGCCTAAACTTACGGTTGGAACCTAGGTTATCAATCCTGCGATAATACACTATGATAGGGATCGATTCGCCAATTCAATTTTTTACTATGTCGGAAAAACATTTACTAACTATAAGCACAACATATGTTAATGAATTTACGTTGATGCCACCTTTTAACCGACAATGAAATGTCATGAAGAAAGAAATTGAACGCATGTTTTTCAGACTGAAGTAGATGGAGAATATTTCACGAGAAAAATTAATAGAATTATTCTATAACACCAGCAACTAGCGTAAGACAAGTGCATATAAACGCGGTTTCCTACAGATAGTATGTCACAAATTATTTTACGCATTAGTAGTATTTTAGTTCTGAAATAATTATATAATATAAAGTCTAATAAGCAGAACGGCAATCATATAAGATACTCGAAGACGTATACGGAAATAATTGCATTATTTTAAAACAGAAGTTATTACAAGCTCACTCTTGAGAAATGTCTCTGTATCACTAAGTTCTGTGCCTTTTTCATATTTTGAATCTTAGAATAATTTAATGTATAGAGATTAAATTCATAAGTGTGAAGATTGCAGTGTTTCTTGTGAAACGAAACATTATTACTCTCACGAGAACTCATGTCAATAAACAATCAATTTTGGAAGAGCAGACACTTGTATAATCATGTTTTCGATTATACATGACAACGAAATTGTCAACAGAATTCTGTTCTAGACCTAGTCTTAACCTTCAAAGCCACAGCCGTTGAAGATGTTCAGTATTATCCTCCAGTGGGTCAAAGGGACCACCTGGTAATGCTCTTTCAATTCGTGTCGAACGCCAATAGAATTGTAAAGCAAACAAAACAAAATTGAAAAGTGGAGTACATTAGTTTGATGAAAACAATGGTATGTTTCTATGAACATATTATAATTTTCAGTGATCCGGACAAAAACATGATACATTTCAATTCTAAATATGTCCCGAAACATAGTAGCATGAACCACAGTTTAGAATTCGCAGTAAGAATAGAAAATGGTTGACAAAGCAAAATTTGGCAGCTTCAGCTAGCGGTAAGAATGCAGCTGCTTTATTTAACAGTTAACAACTCTATGAAGATGAAACCCGGTGTTTTTCGATCATAACCGATAACAGACTAACTGTTTCTGTGCTGGAAACCGCTAACTCTCTCGCCAGTTTTTATTCACGACTATTCACCCCCAAGGATGAATTACAATCATCAGAATTGTCAGCACCAATTGTGCCGGAGACTATATGCGATATATGCATCAGTTTGGAAATAGTGCAGCATCACCTACGCAAGTTGACTATCAACAAGTCCCTGGGAGCTGACGGAATCACACCTGCAATCCTAAAGTTATGCGGCAGTTGATTGTGCGAACCACTTTCTCATTTATTCAAACACTCCTTGACGGAGTTTGTTGTACATACTGACTGGAAGAGGGAATCATAACACCCATCTACAAAGGTGGAACTCGTTCTGACCCAGCAAATTACTGCCCTGCTACACTATTTCCATTGATCTCAAAAGTTATGGAGCGAATTGTGTGCGAAAGAATTGTGATTCATCTCGAAGCCCAAAACTTCTTCAACTGTCGTTTTACTCAATATCTCCGAATCTGACAAATTTGATAAAACTTTATACCTAATAAAACACATAGAATTGACGGTTAGTGAGTGAACCTTTGCTGAATCATGTTCCGCATTTAGGGCAGAATGAGAAAAAGCGTTAGGAGTTTGTGAGAAGAATATGCCAGGTTTGATTATTCGTCGATTTTTACTATACTATGTACTACTTTATTTGCATTATATTGAAACCGAAGTTACTCTAAACTCACTCTTGGGAATATTCTGTGTATCACCATGTTCAGAGCTTTTTTCATCATTCGACTCTGGAAAATAAATCGATGTTTGGAGATTAAATTCATAAGTGTGAAGATTGTAAATGTTAACTGTGAAACGTAACATTATTTCTCTTACAAGAACGCCTGATATTAAACAGTCAATTTGGGAAAAGCATGCCCTTGACCGCTCAATTTGGAAGCATTGTGTAAAGAGTGTCGTGTGCAAGTTGCACAGCAACAAATAATTCTCTCGGCGATAATCCTAGCTCACCACTTAAGCGTGCGCCTGACATGGTTTCACTGAGTACCTTCTATCGTTGGGAACACGGTGTGTTAAATTGTTCTTTACGAATCTGACTGTTAAGCCATTCGAAAAGCTGTGGTGCATGAATCCTTCATACGCCTGTGATGCACTTTCGTGGTGGATATTGACCGAATAAGGACATCAACAACTCTCAAAATTACAATTTCTTATACATTGAAATTGATTATAATTTTGGGTGTGTACCGTGCATAAACAACGAGTAGTCTTTACAAATAGTATGCGAAAAACATCTTTGCGCAACAAAAGATCAAGAATCAACGAATCTATCAACGATGGAAATCGCGTTCTCGGAGTAAAAGAAGAAGAACTGTATGGGACGCTTCCAATCAACGGCATATTGAAAGCATGAAACAATGTAACCAAAAAGATCCACAATCAAATGAAATCACATATGTAATGGTCGCCCAAACGACACCATTTTGCATGGAGCTTCAAATGAACGATTTAAAATGAAATTAGATGAGAGTGTCAGTCAGAATTGTCATAAAGAATTCATGTTTATCGCTAAGTAAGTAGCCTATAAATCATAAGGGCTTTTGTATTTGCCGTAACATACGTGGTCGCTGTGACTTCGTTTGGTGAAGGATTTGTTTTTGAACTTAATTATCGTTGGAATGAATGGGTTATGAGATGAATCGGGACAAAATTATCAACTTGGAGTGGAACGCAGAGATTGATGTCATGCGATAAACGTTACATCGAGTATCATCGAAGCATTTACAAACAACGTGAGGAAATTTGAGATAAGATGTGCGGTGTATTATCGATGGTTCTGGCAAACACATTTAACTACAGTTTACAAATTGGAAAGGTTATTTAGTATATGTGTTTCGTGTATTGTCGCATGTTGAATAACTAACAAAAATTTATCAAACTTCATGTGATGTAGTCGGATATTTTCGGAATATTTTTGAAATGTAACACAAAGAATAATGAGCATCAGAGAATTAATGATAAACGGATTCAAATGGAAATACAAGTAAAACTCTTGAGAAAAATACTGACGGAGACGTTGTTTTGAAACGAACGCACAAGTCATAAATACTGACATAATTTCAAAAGAATCCTTCGAAGTGGAATATTTTGAGCGCTTTTTCTTATATCATCTTATATTATCTTCTTATTATATATATAATATATATATATATATAAGTCAAATGGTACCTGTTACTGTGATTATTTATTATTAGTTTAGGCAAAATTAGAATTAGCTCTCATAGAGAATTTGATTCTCCGTTTGTGGAGGTGTTTATTTATAATTGCTCCTCATGATTTTCGAGATTTTGTCAAAGCTGCGTTGCCTAAACTTACGGTTGGAACCTAGGTTATCAATCCTGCGATAATACACTATGATAGGGATCGATTCGCCAATTCAATTTTTTACTATGTCGGAAAAACATTTACTACCTATAAGCACAACATATGTTAATGAATTTACGTTGATGCCACCTTTTAACCGACAATAATATGTCATGAAGAAAGAAATTGAACGCATGTTTTTCAGACGGAAGTAGATGGAGAATATTTCACGAGAAAAATTAATAGAATTATTCTATAACACCAGCAACTAGCGTAAGACAAGTGCATATAAACGCGGTTTCCTACAGATAGTATGTCACAAATTATTTTACGCATTAGTAGTATTTTAGTTCTGAAATAATTATATAATATAAAGTCTAATAAGCAGAACGGCAATCATATAAGATACTCGAAGACGTATACGGAAATAATTGCATTATTTTAAAACAGAAGTTATTACAAGCTCACTCTTGAGAAATGTCTCTGTATCACTAAGTTCTGTGCCTTTTTCATATTTTGAATCTTAGAATAATTTAATGTATAGAGATTAAATTCATAAGTGTGAAGATTGCAGTGTTTCTTGTGAAACGAAACATTATTACTCTCACGAGAACTCATGTCAATAAACAATCAATTTTGGAAGAGCAGACACTTGTATAATCATGTTTTCGATTATACATGACAACGAAATTGTCAACAGAATTCTGTTCTAGACCTAGTCTTAACCTTCAAAGCCACAGCCGTTGAAGATGTTCAGTATTATCCTCCAGTGGGTCAAAGGGACCACCTGGTAATGCTCTTTCAATTCGTGTCGAACGCCAATAGAATTGTAAAGCAAACAAAACAAAATTGAAAAGTGGAGTACATTAGTTTGATGAAAACAATGGTATTTTCTATGAACATATTATACATTTCAGTGATCCGGACAACAACATGATTCATTTAAATTCTAAAAATATGTCCAGAAACATGGTAGCATGAACCACAGTTCAGAATTCGCAGTAGAAATAGAAAATGGTTGACAAAGCAAAATTTGGCAGCTTCAGCTGGCGGTAAGAATGCAGCTGCTTTATTTAACTGTTAGCAACTCTATGAAGATAAAACCCGGTGTTTTTTCGATCATAACCGATAACAGACTAACTGTTTCTGTGCTGGAAACCGCAAACTCTCTCGCCAGTTTTTATTCACGACTATTCACCCCCAAGGATGAATTACAATCATCACAATTGTCAGCACCAATTGTGCCGGAGACTATATGCGATATATGCATCAGTTTGGAAATAGTGCAGCATCACATACGCAAGTTGAATATCAACAAGTCCCTGGGAGCTGACGGAATCACACCTGCAATCCTAAAGTTATGCGGCAGTTGATTGTGCGAACCGCATTCTTATTTATTCAAACACTCCTTGACGGAGTTTGTTGTACATACTGACTGAAAGAGGGAATCATAACACCCATCTACAAAGGTGGAACTCGTTCTGACCCAGCAAATTACTGCCCTGCTACACTTCTTCCAGTGATCTCAAGAGTTATGGAGCGAATTGTGTGCGAAAGAATTGTGATTCATCTCGAAGCCCAAAACTTCTTCGACTGTCGTTTTACTCAATATCTTCAAATCTGACAAATTTTATAAAACTTTATACTCAATAAAACACATAGAATTGACGGTAAGTGAGTAAACCTTTGCTAAAACATGTTCCGCATTTAGGGCCGAATGAGAAAAAGCTTTAGGAGTTTTTGAGGAGAATATGCCAGGTTTGATTAATCATCGATTTTTACTATACTATGTACTACTTTATTTGCATTATATTGAAACCGACGTTACTCAAAACTCACTCTTGGGAACATTCTGTGTATCACCATGTTCAGAGCTTTTTTCATAATTTGACTCTGGAAAATAAATCGATGTTTGGAGATTAAATTCATAAGTGTGAAGATTGTAAATGTTAACTGTGAAACGTAACATTATTTCTCTTACAAGAACGCCTGATATTAAACAGTCAATTTGGGAAGAGCATGCCCTTGACCGCTCAATTTGAAAGCATTGTGTAAAGAGTGTCGTGTGCAAGTTGCACAACAACAAATAATTCTCTCGGCGATAATCCTAGCTCACCACTTAAGCGTGCGTCTGACATGGTTTCACTGAGTACCTTCTATCGTTGGGATCACGGTGTGTTAAATTGTTCCTTACGAATCTGACTGTTAAGTCATTCGAAAAGCTGTAATGCATGAATCCTTCATACGCCTGTGATGCACTTTCGTGGTGGATATTGACCGAATAAGGACATCAACAACTCTCAAAATTACAATTTCTTAAACATTGAAATTGAGTATAATTGTGGGTGTGTACCGTGCATAAACAACGAGTAGTCTTTACGAATAGTATGCGAACACCATCTTTGCGCAACAAAAGATCAAGAATCAACGAATCTATCAAAGATGGAAATCGCGTTCTCGGAGTTAAAGAAGAAGAACTGTATGGGACGCTTCCAATCAACGGCATATTGAAAGCATGAAATTATGTAACCAAAAAGATCCACAATTAAATGAAATCACATATGTAATGGTCGCCCAAACGACACCATTTTGCATGGAGCTTCAAATGAACGGTTTAAAATGAAATTAGATGAGAGTGTCAGTCAGAATTGTCATAAAGAATTCATGTTTATCGCTAAGTAAGTAGCCTATAAATTATACGGGTTTTGTATTTGCCGTAACATAAGTGGTCGCTGTGACTTCGTTTGGTGAAGGATTTGTCTTTGAACTTAATTATCGTTGGAATGAATGGGTTATGAGATGAATCTGGACAAAATTATCAACTTGGAGTGGAACGCAGAGATTGATGTCATGCGATAAACTTTGCATCGAGTATCATCGAAGCATGTACTAACAACGTAAGGAAATTTGAGATAGGATGTGCGGTGTAATATCGATGGTTCTGGCAAACACATTTTACTACAGTTTACAAATTGGAAAGGTTATTTAGTATATGTGTTTCGTGTTTTGTCGCATGTTGACTAACTAACAATAATTTATCAAACTTCATGTGATGTAGTCAGATATTTTCGGAATATTTTTGAAATGTAACACAAAGAATAATGAGCATCAGAGAAACAATGATAAACGGATTCAAATGGAAATACAAGTAAAACTCTTGAGAAAAATACTGACGGAGACGTTGTTTTGAAACGAACGCACAAGGCATAAATACTGACATAATTTCAAAAGAATCCTTCGAAGTAGAATATTTTGAGCGCTTATTCTTTTCCGTAACATCTTCAGTAATAATTTAATTGTAATGAATAATGAATAGATGTATTCATATATTAGGGAAGTTGCCAACAACGTCATGACGATAATATTTAAGCAATAATGTTCTGGAAATGGATTCTAGTTAACAAGAATATTGCTTGTTACTCAACGTTTTACAGCAGAAGGGATTTGAAAGATGGAAGTAGACTGATTTCACCTTATATTATCGATCACAGTTAAATATATCCTTGAATCTTCTCATGAATCCGAAATCACGTTGTTGTTACAGTTCAATTAAGTGCTCTTAAATTCGCGTCAGCTTTTGTCACAGAAGCAAATCGAAGCTATGCAATTAGGGGAATGATTTCCGTCAATGGTGAAAGAAAATTTTTCTTCATCGCATGGAATCAGTTATTATTTGCTCATGGTTTTTTTACAACGATTATGACATCACATATTTATTGTGTGCAAGCCTTGAGGATATCAAAATTATGCGGGAGATCTTATTTCGGGACAAAAATAAAATATATCGAGAGATTGGAAAGATGATTATCATCGAACAGAACAACACACGATAATGGATCGCTTCAATGACTGACAAAGACATTAACAAACCCAGGAGAAATCGTGTTGTTGGAGTGTTTAGAGAATCTCTTGTGAAATAATGGATTGCCAGCATGGCAGAAATAAAAAGCGTAGGAAGGAGGATAGCAGTTATTGAATGATAGGCAATTGGTTCACATCGTTTAAGATAGCTTACCGCGAAGAGTGCGGCTGGGTTGGACGTGACTTTCTTAAAAGTTACATACAAATGAGAACCGATGCAGTTGGATTTCACGTAGCAGTTTGGGATGGAGTGCTGCGTATGACTACATTGGTCATGTTATCTAAATGTGTCATTCGATTGCAAAAACAGCAATACGAACGGCGGTCGCTTCACTCGATGGGCTCGGTGTGAGTATCAGTTAAATCAATGCGTTCGAGATGCAAACATATCATATTAAAGTGTTGTCAAGGGAACAGCGTTTGCCGCTGGTTAGTTACGATCAAGGGTCCTACAAATATCAGTGAAAATATAATAACATAGAATCGTAAGGCGAGTTGGCATTGTGATATCACACGCATTTGACTGGTAATTAATAACAGAATGTGTCACTAAATTTATTTTGTTTGGGTAAACCACGAATCAATAATTTTCCTCATTCGATCAAGTTGTCATGGATGATATTTTCCCTCCGCTGCACTGTGGGTTACTGAAATGTCAAGCTTCCTCTAGTAATCTATCATAACACACACCATGCTGCCTTCTAGAACGTCCTCAGGTCTTCAAAAGTAACTGGTTATCAGGCAATTACGGTCGATTTTATCTCATGGATAAAACGGGTAAATTTTCCCAAAATATATTTGGATTATTTACAGAGAATAATTCGTGCGTTTTTTCATCATTGATCTCAAGATGAATTTTCACTCATTTTTGAATACAGCTCAGTAAATGTTCCATCTACATTCTTTCACCTATTCAGGTCGGCTGCTGTTTAATTTCCATGAAATGTGTTTTGTGAAATATGTTTTTTTAAATGATGACGCGGAAAACTTATTACAAGTATATAAGTACAATCAATCTCGAAGAAATGAAAAATCAAATAGGAATTTGAGCTGTGTCGAATTAGGGAATGAAGTAGAAAAAGTAAACCATGCTTGGATGTTGCAAACACTACCTCCATGTGATTTGTTATCTCTTCCATCAATGTTCGTTTTAGCTTGCATACCTTTTTAAAAAGAAATTGTATAAACTGAGATCGTTGTTTGAAATTCATCATCGAAATACGAAATAATAAGTAAATTTTCGAGCAGCCGTTAGCGATTCAATATATTAAAATTGGTAGTTGAATATCATGCAAGAACTTCTTTCTATAAACGATTTTCTTATTGATTATTCACGCTATAAAAACGTCTACAAAAAGGTTTTTTCCTCCTTTTGTCAATGTAACGCCAGTTGGTAGCTGTCACAACGTTTGCTAACAAGTGAATCAAAAACCCAACGCTATAATGTTTCACAGATGAGACATATGTTCATTCCACGATTTTAGCAAACAAGCGAAAACTTTCAACCGCCGAAGATAAATACATTCGGGTAGATCAACATCCCTTGTTGGGAATGGTGCCCTGGCTTGAATCAAAAATGTCATGCCAGTATTTAGAAAACCTTTAATTAATTGGTTAAGATTTTGATTCCAAAAATCCTGAATGTTTTTTTAGAATGCCCCTGATACTCCAAGCATTGCTGTTTGCTGTCCGGGTCCAACGCTGCAGAAAAACGTGATACACAGACAAATTTCCGTGGTTATCCAGACGAGATCTTGCATGTTTAGCTGATGTATGTGATGGAAACGTAGCACGCGGACATACCTTATTCCTTTACGTTCCAAGTTCCCGTATTGATTATCGGCGACATTTTTTAGCAGTACGAGCTATATTAATTTGCGATTCCCTAACCCAACATGTGGCGGACTGTCCTTGCTAGGTGATTTTTAAAGCGGAATTGGACTTGCACATGCAAACGCACATCATTCGTGAGCCTTATATTTAATATTCTCTATTGCTTTTATACTATTGTAATTTTCATGATTTATTCATACCGTAATCCTGTTGTGTTGTAAAGTAATACCTTTTTTTAATCATAAATCCTCAAATCCTTTAATCCTTAAGAATTTTTAAATTTTGCTGGATTAAATGGTAAATCACTTGTATTGTCCAATTAGTATAAGATCCACAGTTACTGCCATAGTTTACCATGTTTACCATATTTCAATATCATCGGCAAACTGTGTCAAGTTACACTCAATCCATCAATTAATCATCCATTACAACACTCATTTACCGCTTGATGAAAAAATCCAAACACGAGCCATTTTCAACTCCACTTTTTGACACTTCTACATAGTGTTTGGCTAACGCAAAGTATGACATTCTTATCAGTGAGATAGTACATTAACGATTTCATTAACATTCTCGTTGCCCCATAAGCTTCGAACTTTTAAATTAAAATGATATCGTTGACTGTATCGAATGTTTTGGAAACACCGATGTAGCAAGCATTTAAAACAAAACCTTCTTCTAGTGCTTTGGTGCAATCCTCGAATGTAGTTTGAATGCTAGAATGAAAGATGTATTATGCTGAGTTCCAAATATTTTGATTTGCTAAATGTTTTCGCATGCCAGTAGTCAAAACGCGCTCTATTAATTTAGACATTACCGGAAGTAGCGTTATCAGTTATAGTTTGAAGTATATATATATATATATATATATATATATATTGCAGTGTAATAAAGTAATAAAGACTATCAAATAAGATAGACGATGGCGAATACAGAAATAATTGCATTATTTTAAAACAGAAGTTTTTACAAACTCACTCTTGAGAAAGTTCTCTGTATCACTAATTCCATATTCCGCATCTTGAAAATAAATCAATGTATGGAGTTCAAATTCATAAGTGTGAAGATTGCAATGTTAACTGTGAAACGTAACATTATTTCTCTTACAAGAACGCCTGACATTAAACAGTCAATTTGGGAAGGGCATGCCCTTGACCACTCATGTTCGGCATGGCGAATACAGAAATAATTGCATTATTTTAAAACAGAAGTTTTTACAAACTCACTCTTGAGAAAGTTCTCTGTATCACTAATTCCATATTCCGTCTTGAAAATAAATCAATGTATGGAGTTCAAATTCATAAGTGTGAAGATTGCAATGTTAACTGTGAAACGTAACATTATTTCTCTTACAAGAACGCCTGACATTAAACAGTCAATTTGGGAAGGGCATGCCCTTGACCACTCATGTTCGGCAACAACAACTACTCCTCTCAGCGATAATCTTAGCTCACTACTTGCGCGTGCAAATCACATGGATTCACTGAGTTTGATCACGTGCATTGGAACCTAGTACGCATTTACGGATGTCATGCGAACACCATCTTTTCGCAACACAATTTCAAGAATTGACGAATCTAATAAAATTGGCAATTGCGAGCTCCCAATAGTTTGAATTTTGAACAATTGCATGGGACGCTTCTAATCAACGGCATCATTCAAAGCATGAAAAGATGTTAACCATGACCCGCTATCAAATGACATCCGATTTGTCATGGCCGCTCAAACAAGCCCATTTTCGTTATAGTTGAAATATACGGTTAGGCATGAAATCGGTTGACATATCAGTTTGAGGGTTGAATCGGTATGGGCATAATATATAATATATGGGCCTATAATACACAAGGGTGTTTTTATCTTTGCCGTGCGCTTTACAATCGCGTTTGCTTTGTCTTCACTTATTTAAGGATTTGTTACTTAACTCAATTATCATTGGAAGTGATGGGTTCTTGGATGAATCGGGACAAAATTGTCAACGCAACGTGTTTCGTGTGTCATCGTTTGTTGATTACCTAAATAATCCTTTATGAATTTTCCTTGTGATGTAGTCTGATATTTTTTAGAATGTTTTCGAAATTGAACAAAAATGTTAACGAACATCAAAGAAACAAATGTAAACGTTTTTTATATAGAAATACACCTAAAACATGATCGATACATTATTTGGAAAAGTACACACAAAGCATAAACACAGACATACTTTTCAAGGATTCCTTCCAGGAGGTATCTTTGGAGCGCTTTTTCTTTTTCGTAACATATCCTGCAATTAAAAGAATTGTAATAAATAATAAATCCGGGTATTGAAATATTGAAGAAGTTACCTACAGAGTCATGATGATAATATTTGAGCAATATTGTTTGGGAAATCGCATTTTATGTAACACGAATGTTGCAAGTTACTTAACGATTCACATAATAAAGGATTCGAAACATGGACGTTGACAAATTTCAGGTTAGATTATTGATCTTAGGTAAATATATACTGGAAACTGCATTTTGATTCCATGCTCTGAGTATGGTTTCAGTTCAATTATATGGGCTAGACTTTGCGTCAGCTTTTGTCAAAAAGCGTTTTGAATCTGTGCAATTAGAGAAATGTTTTCGCCAATGGTGAAAGACAATTCTTCTTCATCGCTTGAAATCAGGTATTATTTGCACAAGGTTTGTCTACTACGACCAGGACTTCATATATTTATTGTGTACAAGCCTGGACGATATCTATGGTAGATGTGAGCTTGTATTTCGGGACAATAATATAATATGTAGAGAGAATGCCATGCGGATCATCATCTAAATGAACAACATACGATTATGTATCACTTAAACGTCTCTCGATCACATTAACAAACCTACGATAAAACGAGTTTTAATAGAATCTTATGTGAAGTAATTGATTGAGGGAATGTTCCGAAATAAAAGTGCAAGGATAAGTACAGCAGGTATTGAATGAGAGGCAAATAGAGAATGTTGCTTAAGAGAGCTGACTGTGACAAGGGCCGTCTAGGTTGGACGTATATTTCTGAAAATTTCCATCAAAATGATAACCGCTGCGGTTACATTCCAGGTATCAGTTGAATGAGGATGTTGTGCATATGAGTACGAGATATAAAGTATTGCACTGGAAACTGGGTTTGCTGTGGTCAAGATAGGATTATATGATCTACAAATGGGAGTAAAATTAACATAACGTGGAATAGTAACCTGATATGGCATTTTTTACCACCCGAAATTGACCGAAAAACAATAATAATAAGCTTCGTTGTTAAATCTTTCCAATAGGTCTTTATATCAGTGTTTATTTATCACGTGGGCATCAACATGACTTTATCACATTAACTACTTATTATACAATTAGAATTGAATTTACTTCTGAATACAATATATTGTTTACATTATTATTATTATATTATTCACAAATATTTGATTAGAGCTTAGTGCATTTTCGTTCTTCTTTCTTTATCTATTTAGTTTGTTGCTGTAAAATTTCCATGATATATATTTGTTGAATAATTTTTTTTAAATGATGAAGTGGAAAATGAAATACAGATAATAGTTTATCAGTGCAATCAAACTCCAAAAAATGAAAAACATACGTGTTTGCATTTTTAGAAATACATTTCATTAAAATTACAATTCATATAAAACAAAATATTCATTTGCATGCTTTTCCGTCACACACACCCCACGACCGGTTTCGTGCTGTTTGCACTTATCATGTAGGAACAGTGCCAGATTTATCCAACAGTGGCATACAAGCGCTCGTTGTTTATAATTCATATAATTTGGAAAACTATTTATTCCAAATTTTAAGTATTTTTTTAATACTAATCTCTACACTTCGACCGTTTGGTTAACAGCATTTTAGAATATCGAAACACGTAAATCAAGTACGGATTTGAGTTGTGTCGATTTATGGAAATTATTATCAATATTGTGAGATCAATAACTATACATTTGCGTTCTGGTACTCAAATGTTTTCACGAATAAAATTCTGTAATCAAACCGGTTATAATTTCTGAATGAAAGCTACTGTAATGATATCATGCATGCAATAGAAACAAAGTGAACCATGTTTGGATTTTGCCAGCACTACCTCCAAGTGACTTGTCATTATGTCTTCCCAGAAGGTTTCTTGTAGCTTGCGTACCTTTTTGAAACAAATAGTGTAAATGATGTTAGCAGTTAGAAATTTATCATCGAAATACGAAATAATAAGTCATTTTTTGAGTAGCAGTTGTAGTTTAATTTCATGCAATGAATTGGTGTTATAAAATATATTTGTTTTTTTTCAAATTCGGCTATGAAACATTCGTACTATTGTTTCCTGATTTTTGTGAATGTCATCGCAGTTGGAAGCTATCACAAAGTTGGTTAACAAATGAATCAAAAACCCGACGCTATAATGTTCCTAGATGGGATATCGGTCCGTTACTCGATTTTGGCAAACAAGCGAAAACATTTACCAATTGGAATAGATATTTGTTTGCAAGCTTGTGATTCTTGTCATTAGATTTTACTCCCTTTCCATGGAATAAACACATCACCTTATGTGTATTGGAGAGTGGGTTCCGGTGTCCACACAGATTTCTCAATAATACTCATAGAAAAAGTGCTTTTGAGCATTAATATGCTGGTCATTCATGGTTTTTCTCTACACATTGCTGTTTGTGTATCGCTTATTCAGGAATGGATGACACTGTAGCATCTATACGTATTGACGATACGAATATTCCATTAATAATTTTGCCAATGAGAATGAACCAAATTTAAGTTTTCCCAATACAACTAAGCACTGGCTGTTCGGCTTAATCCGTTGCAGTTAATAATATTCCTATCTGTATTACATCAAAATTAGACAAATATTTAATAATAGGTAAGCATTGGATCCGGTGTTGAACCTGACTGCTAGAAACGCTAGATTGGAATAATATTTTTGTAAATGGTTTATTCGATAGTAATATTTAGAATAATACAGATTCGATTTTATTTTTAACTAAAGCAAATAAAATAAATCGTATTTATTAATCGAATCAAATTGTCTTCTGGTTTCTCATGAATTTAGTCGCATTGCTTTAAAATTTTCATTTCATTGCATTTGCTCTCAGTAGGCTTTGCGAAAAATCTTCTTCAGAACCTGGACCAAATTGTTTTCAACAGAATATCCATTTTCAAATGATTTTCTATCTTACTCACCAAAACCACGGCCATGTTTTTATACTATTTGAACTCATAAGGCCGCTGCAGTAGGAACACGTTCCGCGTGTCTTGAAACAATGGAGAAATGGTTAAGGAGGTGTGAACATTTAAGACACTGTTTCATACGGCTAGCGCCAACAAACAGTTTAATCACACGTGCTCCCATACATTTGAATGAAGCTGAGCCCATGAGCTTAAACGATATATTCGTGTTTGTATACATTTACATCACACGCACTCTACAATGAGATTCGTGCTGATTGCATTCTTCAGGTAGATACAGTATGATCAGGATCCGAATCACTTGGAACCGTGAAAAAATAGCAAACCGAGTTTGAACTTGTATCCCACTGTTTGATAAACATGGATAACCACATTTATTCTGAAATTTGAATATACGATGAAACGTATGCCTATCTACATGGTTTCCCCTACTCACATAATAAAACTGGGTTCATACCTCCTGGGATTCCTTCAAATGTGCCATGAAGATTCTCTTGACTTTTACAAAATTTACCGTGGATTTCGTATACATAAAAACAAACTGATTGAAACACCAAGCCAGCAAACAAAACAATCTAGAACTCACGGACTGAAATCAGTCATTTGTATGAAAAGCAGAAATCAATGTTTGCATTTTATTAGCTAATGCATATTTAATAATCATGGAAACAAAAATTCTATATTCCGATGAATTAGAGGCCGATTTCAAAGCAGCGAAAAATGTTTCAATGTTTCTATCTATTTGATGTATCACCGATAGAAATTTCTCAAAATAAGTAAGCACAACCTAGATTCGTTGCGAAAAAGTAAGTTCTAGATCGATATTCAAACTCGATTTATTCAGTCGTAGCACAATTTATCTGCTTGTTCACTGACCGGATGACACGATGATTTTCAACGTATTGGAACACTTTGATCACTGTCCTTTTGTTTCATTTAATATGGATGATAATTTGCTCAAAGAGATTGTACGGTGACATTCAAGTGTAACTTATATTACCACTGCACCATCGTCCATATTATCAAATAACCTAATCTTAGTGTCCAGAACAAGAAACCAGCTTCGGTGTGTAACGTGGGATGTAAGAAGCTATCTATTTAGTATATTCATTAAATTATTTTTCTCAATTAATTGGAATGTATACTTGATATCCAAAACGGAACTTTTCATCATTCATCGACGGAAATAGCTTTAATGAAAGTTCCAATATGAACAATTTATTTTGTAATTTATACACGAGAAGTGCACATCAAATCGAAACTATATATCTGAAGTTGTTCAAATCTGATCTATTAGTCATTTTCATAAAATAACATTGTATGAATCAGTTTTTCAAATAACGTTTTGCATTTGACTCCGCAACGGGGTCAGGCACTGGCTGTTCGACTTAATCCGTTGCAGTTAGTAATATTACTATCTGTATTACATCAAAATTCGACAAATATTTAATAATAGGTAAGCATTGGATCCGGTGTTGAACCTGACTGCTAGAAACGCTAGATTGGAATAATATTATTGTAAATGGTTTATTCGATAGTAATATTTAGAATAATACAGATTCGATTTTATTTCTAACTAAAGCAAATAAAATAAATCGTATTTATTAATCGAATCAAATTGTCTTATGGTTTCTCATGAATATAGTCGCATTGCTTCAAAATTTTCATTTCATTGCATTTGCTTTCAGTAGGCATTGCGAAAAATCTTCTTCAGAATCTGGACCAAATTGTTTTCAACAGAATATCCATTTTCAAATGATTTTCTATCTTACTCACCAAAGCCACGGCCATGTTTTTATACTATTTTAACTCATAAGGCCGCTGCAGTAGGAACAAATTCCGCGTGTCTTGAAACAATGGAGAAATGGTTAAGGAGGTGTGAACATTTAATACACTGTTTTATACGGCTAGCGCCAACGAACAGTTTAATCACACGTGCTCCCATACATTTGAATGAAGCTGAGCCCATGAGCTTAAACGATATATCCGTGTTTGTATACATTTATATCACACGCACTCTGCAATGAAATTCGTGCTGATTGCATTCTTCAGGTAGATACAGTATGATCAGGATCCGAATCACTTGGAACCGTGAAAAAATAGCAAACCGAGTTTGAACTTGTATCCCACTTTTTGATAAACATGGATAACCACATTTATTCTGAAATTTGAATATACGATGAAACGTATGCCTATGTACATGGTTTCCCACTACTCACATAATAAAACTGGGTTCATACCTCCTAGGCTTCCTTCAAATGTACCATGATGATTCTCTTGACTTTTAAAAAATTCACCGTGGATTTCTCATACATAAAAACAAACTGATTGAAACACCAAGCCAGCAAATAAAACAATCTAGAACTCACGGACTGAAATCAGTCATTTGTATGAAAAGCAGAAATCAATGTTTGCATTTTAATAGCTAATGCATATTTAATAATCTTGGAAACAAAAATGATATATTCCGATGAATCAGAAGTTGATTTCAATGCAGCGAAAAATGTTTCAATGTTTCTATCTATTTGATGTATCACCGATAGAAATTTCTCAAAATAAGTAAGCACAACCTAGATTCGTTGCGAAAAAGTAATTTCTAGATCGATATTCAAACTCGATTTATACAGTCGCAGCACAATTTATCTGCTTGTTCACTGACCGGATGACACGATGATTTTCAACGTATTGAAACAGTTTGATCACTGTCCTTTTGTTTTATTTAATATGGATGATAATTTGCTCAAACAGATTGTACGGTGACATTCAAGTGTAAGTTACATTACCACTCCACCATCGTCCAAAATATCAAATAACCTAATCTCACTGTCCACAGCAAGAAACCGGCTCTCGGTGTGTTACGTGAGATCTAAGAAGCTATCTACTTAGATTCTACATTAATTTATTTTTTTCTCAATTAATTGGAATGTACACTTGATAACCAAAACGGAACATTTCATCATTCATCGACGAAAATAGGTCTAATGAAACTTTCAATATGAACAATTTATTTTGTAATTTATACACGAGAAGTGCACATAAAATCGAGACTATATATCTGAAGTTGTTCAAATCTGATCTATTAGTCATTTTCATAAAATAACTTTGTATGAATCAGTTTTTTAAATAACGTTTTGCATTTGACTCAGCAACGGGGTCAGGCGAGCTGTGATACACGGAAGTGTGGTGATTAATTGGCACTCCATTAAACACGATTTATTGGCTCTGTCATTAAACAACTTATGGTCCTTCTGGAAGGTATCAATTTACGTGAGCAATTTTCATACCTGTTAGTCTGGCATCAGTCGGGTCGAGGATTCATTCATGTAAAACTGATGATTCATATGAACACAATCAAAGTCATATTGACGTTCTTTTGATTGGCCATTAGAACATAAATAATTCGCTCAAATTATTTGATTGAAATTAAAACTTTGGCAATATTCTAAACATAATAAATGATTGTCCACCGCATAGCTGAGTAATATAGTATGTTGAATTCCGCCCGAAACAAATTGACCGTCTACATGCCCTCTTGGTGACGGCCTTCGCACACAGGTTGTAGTTGAGCCACAGAACATCAACGTAGTCAGGGTTAAAATTGTGGTCTGACTTTTAAGATTTCAATTCTCAATCAGATTCTTATTGAAGCACGAATGGCGTTTTCATATATTTATTTCGAGCTACCAATCTTGTATTCCTTTTTGCTTTACTCAGGCAATCTGGATGACTGTAGAATCTAAAAACCAAGGCAAATACTAAACTCAATCCGGTTTGCAAATTTGTAAAGTTAACTATAGCTAACTCCATTCTGTATTTGAACACTGTGGTTCTATGTACGAACACTATATAATTGTGACATACAAGTATAACTTTGTTTACCATTTGTCCACTGTTTCAAGGCTCACTGAACCGTATCTTACTGTCTCCACATGATGACGACAAACAGCCAGAAACTGGTAGTTGAGTATAAGTTCGGGGGATGTTAGCAACACCTGACGTTGGTCGTCCATAAGCGTCTTGAGTGCTTCACCAAGAATCACTATATGATTCTGTGCTTGAACAACGTGGTTTGTTGTACGATCCCTACAACCAGTGGCATACATGTATGTCATTCGCTTTGGGTGGGATTCGAACACCCGACCATCAGTATTGTAGTAACTCGCCTTACGAACTGGGCTACAGTCCACAGCTTGACCGATCGCAATTTAGCGTTTATGAATGTTTCTCCAGACTGGCACATTTGCGTAGTCTTTGTTTACCCGACCAGTTCGTAAGGAGATCTGTTCGTTTGTGCGATCAAAACAGATGTTGCTGTCTCCTGTTGGACTGGTCGGGCGTACAAAGACTACTCAAATGTGCCAGTCTGGAGGAAGATTCATAAGCGCTCAATTGTGATCGGTCAAACCGTGGACCATAGCCCATTCGTGAGGCGTAGGACTAGAATGTTGATGAGCGAGGTTCCGAATTCCACCGAAAGCGGGGGTTATAGACTGCTAATGAGCTCAAATAAGAGCTAACATCCCGTCCAGTGCTTCCATTATGGACCGTCGTGATCAACTTTGTGTCAATTTTGATGGGCTTAGTAGGTGTGACTGTTCAAGATTCTGCTGTGCGGTCGAATTGTGTTGGCTCTAACAATTCTGGTCATATCGTCGATGAATGTGCTCGAATTTATCCCATTTCGAGAATTGTGAGCTACATTCCATCATATCTATCGGAATATATTCTGCACTTGTCTGCACTTGTCATCGGATTAACAGCAAAGTTGTCATATCGTCAAACAAATATCTGTTTGCTCACTCGCGCAAACGTTTTCCCATCGCTAACTATTCTACGGTTTTTGCTATCGTTGCAAAGATCGCGTCGAAATACGCATTTTGACATTTACCTCTTTATTCTACCTTGTCTGGTTAACGAGTTATAGTGGATTTTTTGTAAAATGATGAAATCACGAGTTCGAAAGCAGCCACATCAACCTGCCGATCAAACGCCAAACACTTAGCCGAACAACCGGCTTCAGGCTACTAACACGTTGATGAACAAAGCAGCTCACTAGCATGCATTGACGTCACACACAACTTGAATTACGATGGAAATCTGCTTGAAACCTGTTTCACTTAACGACAAAATATTTTAATTGTCTACGGTTTCACACAATATCCGTTTTGATTGAATAAAATAACTGCTGTGAAGTATTACCTGAGTTCAAAATAGTGACATTGATATTTCGAGTATTTTGCTGCGTACCTCGTGTGTTCCACGATGCTTGCTTCCAGACAAGATCATAACACGAAATTATTTTCCGAACTCAGTATACCCATACACAATTAATTTCCTTCAAATTAGTTCCCTTCAGCTTTTCCTCAAAGTGGCGCGAGAAAAATAAAGGATTTGCTAAACTGTTATACCTACTGTGGCAACATCTACGATATGTGAACTATCGCACTATTATTCGGAACGGTCGTATTACTGAAGATCTTTCTCGGTAAAATCTGAAATTTTGTGGTTAAATCTCGGGCAGGATGTGATATTTGTTGAACTTTGTTAAATGAAACAACATTCAGTATCTGGACATTAAACATACAAGATGGTAAGAACTTAGGAATGATCGCACATGATCAGGGCTTGATCCCAAGCTGAGGAAGGAGGGTATTTCTTTCGGATACTGATTTATATCTGGATCACAGTGGGTGAAAGTCATGGATTGAACTATTATCGCGTTGAGCTTTGAACACTTTGCAAGTAATAGATGCGCCAAACTCGGTTCGTATATTCGTAAAATCTTTGATAAAGTGATGAACAAACACGTGCGATATAATCCATAGTCGACATCGACTGGACGAAGAAGACCAAATGATATCAGCCAACTGTGTCTACATTCGTTGCTCTTGTATAATCATTGTCTGGATTTTAAGTGATGCTGATTTGATGCACCTCCAAAAGATAAATGTATATGACTAAGAGCTTCAAATACATTTATGTAACCGTCATGCATCCAACCTGCCCACACTTTGCAATTGATACGATGTTCAAAAAGAATTTAGCGATCCAAATAAATTAATGGATAACGTTTTAGAGTTTCGGCCTCGAGTTAATTGATCGCATTAAAATGCTATTATAAATTGGACCAGCTTTAGAAAAGCTGAATTATCATCAAATCCAATGTATAAAGAAAACAAATTCAATAAATTGATATTTTAACTCACACTTATTTCTCTTTTGAACTAGAAAATTGTGTCCGAAATAGAAATGAATAAAAATTACAGAGGTTACCGATCATAAGGTCATAACGTTATCTAAGCTATAGAAATTGCCAATGAGTTCGTCGGTTTTTAACATATTACTAATGTTTACATTTTCAATGTGGTAGATTTTGGCCAGTATACATCTTGGCTCATGGCTGCATGTTGTGAATACCACACTTTAAACGAAACTGACGCTGATATTGTAATTCTGTGCATGCGAACATGTAGCGCTTGTATGCCACTGCTGGATAAGTCTGATACGACCAAGCTGTTCAATTACATGTGTCCAAACACATGTTTAATGGAGTTAAACCCATAACGTGAAATAAAATATATACATTTGCATACATTTCCATCACACGCACCCCAAGTGTGTGTTAAGTTTGGAATTCCCAACCAGCCGAATTAGTAAACCCTAATAGTTTAGCAATGTTCAGATCGAACCATGATGAATATATGCGAGCTGACACTTTAGTTTACCTTCACCTAATAACGAGCTATCCCGGTCGTATGGAACTTTATGCAGCCCGTTAGCTTTCTCTCATGGTAATGAACATGTTTTTGAAACCCCCAACGTTCGAAGAGAAAATTAAGCTCAAATTAGTGTAAAAAGTTCAATTTAAAATTTTCACTACAGTCTATAATCAAATGATACGATTAATTGAAACCGGGAAAATAAAACATCTTTTTAGAGATGATAATGAATTACGGAGGTAACTTTCAGAAACAGTTTTATATAATCTAGGCCACGCAATCTGAAATATAACTTACTCAATACCTATGTTGTGCACTATATTTAAAAATGGTAAATAAATGCAAACTCACTTCTAGCTGAATAAATCTCGGGTGATACTTCTGAGTTATTATCACCAATTGAAACTGGAAAAATACAAAAAGAATTTCAAACTGAATCATCCTCTAAATATAAATCTGGTTGAAACCACGGTGTATTTGAATTTCTGTAAGTCCAAATTTCATGCTGTAAAAAGCCCTTCTTGTCAGAGTTCAAGTACTTTCCTTGTTTAGGTAGTATTGTATGACAGCCTATAAAATCGAACATATTGAAAACAATCTTCCTGCCAATTTAGTCGTATACATTTATTAATTGCATTCAAAAAACTCTTGATTACATAAGATGTGTTCGCAAAGTTTCGCGATGTCGTCCTAGCAAAAAAGCAGACCCAACCTTAATCATTCCAGCGGCAGCTACACGGATATTCCGAGTAAAATCTATCAGCTAATGTCCGCATCCACTTATATAATAATTTAGGAAACAATTAGGTTACAACAAATATAATATAATAATGCTACCTCGGTAATTGTCGTAGTAGCCTGTATAAAATGGCTTGATGATCATTGTGTTTCGAAACTCATACGGGGGACAATCCTACTGCCTATACTGAAACTGTTTTACTGTATTTGATCAGCTCTGGTGAGATTCATTTATCGCTAGGATTATTCCTTCTGGCTAAGTGGTCTTTCCCTCGATTGAGCTTATCAAAAGTATAAACAATACCTATGAGCTAAATAGTTGAGAAATGCTCAACAGTTACATGTGCAGACTGTAAACTCATCCTGCTTCTAGAGTTAAGTTGTGTGAATTGATCAACCCTTATTTCAAGCTACTTATTTTTTTCCTTAATCGGATTAACACATATTTTGCGTATTAATAGTGTTTTATGTTTAGTTGGTCAAACGGATCGGGTGTTGCTATCAAACATACAATGAAAGCCACCATAATTTCCGGTTTCTTAGATATTGGGTTGTTTTTGATTACTTAGTTCTGTGCGCATCACCCATCTGTCTGATAAAACATATTTCTAGCTGCTTAAACATAATATACGAACATTTGCTCTCCTTGAGTGCAGTTATCGCGAAAGATTTAGCTTCAAATCAGTTTCTTCTTTTCGATTTAATTAGATATAAGTAGTATTAATTTCTATACCATGTATACCTTTTTTATATGAATAAAAATGATAAATTAATAAAAATGAAATAAGCAAATCACAATTCTTACTTACTTTCACAACATGAGAGCAGCACGATCGCCAGGAGTGGCATCAATGCTCTAGGTCCTAACATGATGTTTCTGCAAGTCCTCAGTATCTAGCTCAACAGTTCTAAGCGAATTGTATATAGATAGATTTCAATGAATTTTTTATCGATCGCACAACCAATCAGAATTGCGGATCGACTTGACCGATGAAAGTGATGATTCACCTAAAGTGAATCAGAACTAGTGTGTACTAATCACGCATACAACGCATTTCTGCATCATCGTTTGAAACAACGTTTAGCTCTTTATCGACCTGTTGGAAATGCTTGATGTAGCTGCAGTGGATGCGATCAATACAACTCCGCGACTTATAAAACTTCTGAAGACATGACCCAGCCAGCGTATGAGGTGCTCTGGATATAGTGCGTACACGCATTGGAAACCACCCCTTGAGCCATATGCTTCATCAATGCATGTTGAACGCTTTACATTATATTAACGACATTTTAATGAACAACCGAAAGCAAAATGAGTGTTAAACTCATATCATATAAGGAATACATGACGACTCATGAATCAAGCATCGATTAGAGATTAATCAAGTTAGATGAAGTATAAAATGCGAGGCAAGTATAACAACACAAGGTGCTATGTTCATTAACGTTGCATCATTCTATAAAATACTTTCAAAAGTGTTCATCGGTGTAACTCAGATTACGAGTATAACGAACTTTAAACAGGTAATCCAGTTACAATGGCAGGTTCATAAATGACTAATTGTATTTTTTTTAAATATGACACGATTTTCATTTTGTTCTTATGACACGGTACCAATCTAACTGTATTTTTGTTAAAATATTTAATTAAATACACGACCTGTCGTCTTAAATAATATACGCAAAGTCAGCCACGTTTATTTTGGAAAATATCGTTGCATGAAAACATCAATTGATACAAAGTGATGTGTTGCTCACATCCACCGAAATCGATACACGGTATTCACGCGCATAATAAAGTATCGAATTTTACACGTAACAGAATTGGGTGTATTTCATACTCAAACGGAATCGTCTGTGTTTCACGCCTAAATCGTAGAATATATATATCATTCGTCAGACGATTTCTTGTCTGACGAAATAATTGAAGGCATCATTTGATTTTAGCATAGTGATTTTACTCTAGAAATTGCTGATATTTTTCATAGATTACTCCTTCAATTCTGTTTGCATTTCTAGTTGTTTTTCTGTCGTAATCGCAATAGTGGTGGGTGTGCAATTGACACTATGACTTCATAAGTTCTTCAATGTAATTGCTCCCCAAGATCAAAGTGTAAAGCGTCATTTCCAAGATGGTTAAGTCCACATATTATTCTGGGCTGCTGAATACAGAATACGCTGTCAGCATGCAACCCCAGCGGACCTAGCACAGTTTTAGTATAAAAATGCTGTAGAGCATGAAACCTACATGGGCTTGTGATTTGGATCTATGGTATACATCGACCGAAGGAGGTCAAGGACACTGTCTATGGCTGTAATTTTTGGCGCTCTCTAAAATTGTTCTGAGTTGTACTGGAGAGGTTTACATTAATCCTGTGTGTTTCCATTGTTTATCTAAATCAAACATGCTCTAAAGAACATTCTAGTTACGAAAATAAGAGATTATTGGCCTTTTTGGATATCCTTATATTTGTGCATATAGTTTAAAATATCGAACTTAAAATGAATGGTTTTCTCTTGTGCGTTTCCATTGAATGGCTGCGAAATATGTGGCATTTCTGAAAACATTGGTTTTAAATAAAGGCAGCTTATATTTGCGAGAAAACAAGGATAATGATCTCTAAGTAATAAACTATACTGGTTCACAAATCTTACAAATATATTTGTTTGTTTTTCGTATATGCATAAGTGATTCTGTTTAAATGTCATCTAAGTTGAATTAGCGACTGCTTTCATTATTAACGCAACGTTTGCAGGGCAATGACGGAATGGATTTATCATGACAGCTGCGAATAAATTCAATTCAATTCAATTCAATTTTAATGGTCTAAAAAGCATATAGCTTTACAAAAACCACAGAAAATTATTGAAATTCACAAATAACATATCTCAGTAAAAACGGTATTTGTTTGCTTACTGAACAGTTCGGGAATCAGGTAAAAATCCAAATGATAGAAACTGTTTTCACTCAGTGGAGTGGCACATGTATGTCCATGGGGTCGAGATGATTTAATGTGTGAGTTCAAATTTATTAGGTTGTGGAATACATAGTCTCAATGTTCGGATGGATCGACAGGAATTTGTCTAAGCTGGATTTGAATATATCTACGTTGGGTCCATGTGCAACATTCGAGGGTAGGGAGTTCCAAGTGAAACATACACGTACAGAATAAAAATATCTTCGACAGTTCAGTCGCGAGTCGGGAATTAGTACTGTGTACTCATGACTCCGGCTGGTTCTTGGTGGTTGCCGTGTGAATAGTGTATTAAGGGCACAGATAATGCTGAGTGAAACGTTTTTTGAGGTTGGTTTCTTAAACACAACACTTGATGAGGAGGGCTTTAGTTTTGACTTGATTCTATCGTTCTTTTTGGTATCTTGTAGCAATGTTTCGGAATATTTAGTTGTACTAGTGATGTTTAAAGGTGAGGTTGAATGTTCTGGAGCCTTCGTTGTTAACTTGATCAGTAGCTCAATTGAGTTTCTCATTTGTGCAAACGGATTTTCCAGATGTGACAGTCTAATCTCCATTTCGTTAGGCTCTTCACCAACCGTCATCTTTTTACTGTTGTTGCGGACATCTTTCTTGGAATGTATACAGCTAGCACAAACATAACGAACGGATGGGTATCTCTCATCGTTTAAAAGTCTCACGCAATCATCAGTCAAATTCTCATCACATGACACGTGTTGGTGAAACCCGCAGAATATGCATTTAACCGAAACAGAATCAACGCTTAACGGGTCTAGACACGTGATACAGAGGTCACACTGAATCGACGTCACATGGGTACTTCTCACGGTCACAGCTGAATCGATTTTTATCTTTGTCGGTGCAGTGGATCTAGTGACACGTACGCACATGTTTGTGGGCTGCACAGGGCTTGCTGGATGTTCCATAGTGGGTGTGTTGTCGATTGAATGGTTTGACAGAACTCGATGGCGAGATTTCGGCATGGAACAATATCCGCGATAACTCGTGAACCACGGAATATAGGAAACGAAATACGGTATCAAAACCTGTATCGCACTGTGATCTTTCCAATGATATCGAAATTCGTAGGATAGTTAGTGTTTGGAAAAACTTTGTTCGCGTGAACAAAATGGTATTTCCCGTAAAAACTGCTAAGTTTGCCGTAATTCAACTTGCACAATCGAAAAGTATGAAATCCGATAGGCATCGTCGAGTGATACACGGAATACTTTCAATGATATAAATCCGATCAGAAGCGACGAAGTTATGACCAAAATTGTCAGAGCAACAAACATTACGTCCGCACACCAGGTAGACAGTTTGTAGTAGTTTCACATTTCCGAAAAAATTCATGTCTAATTCGAAAAAAATGTTTCTCAATTATATCATCGGAATATTCATGTAAACGTCATGGACTTGCATCAGTGTCACGTTATAAGAATTCAGGTAATGAAACATTCGGGAAATAAATTTACAAATCCAGAGATTGCCACACGTCAGTTGGTCAAACTGAATGTAGGAAATTCCCAGTGACTAACGACATGCATCGGTTGTTCCCAGGTTCTGTCCTAATTGATTTTCAGCAAGTTTACCAATTTGTCGCTTTGGAAAATGACACGTAATACTTGGAGGTCCGGATTTCACAACTCCTCAAAGGTCGTCATCTATTTGCCGTAGAATTTATCGCCCAATCGCGCTATTGCCTATTATTGGCAATGTGATGGAGCGTATAATATCAGAATTGATACTCCTATAATTTGAAACGTGTTATTTATTTTGTCATCGCAGCGTATATTTCGATTATATCTTTCTTGCCTACTGACATTAGTTCAGCATCGTGACGTGCGAATAGATTAATTTTGAACTCCTATAATTTTGTATATAACTTTCATGGTTTTCATTCGATAGGTATGATTTTCTGAATGTTTATCTGAACGTTTGCTATGGATCTATTCATACAAGAATCATCCATCTAGGACGTGTCGTTTTGTTAGTTTGTCTCCCGTGGATTTTCTACGTTTGGTTTATTTATTTGAATCTCTTTTGTCTCTGTTGTTACATCAGTCCATCGATGTGTTTACCACCGATGGCGAACTACTCGTAGAAATGCTCATCGTGTAATCAATTGTACGCCAATATTCTCAACGGAAGTCTGGCAGATTCGCGGTGAAGTCGGGTGATGAAGTATTCATACAACTATTAACTTTCCGTTAACTCCACGCAATCGTTGTGATGAATTGAATTGTATTGAATTAAATAACCAACCCAAGAATGGAAGTGAGAACAAACCACGCTCACTCGAATTACACAGTATGTATTAATCAATGTAACTTTAAGAACAAACATTTGAATAAGAGCACTATTGATTAATATTGATTGTTATTCAAACAATCATCACATCCACTGCAGTTCCCAATCATCCTCGGATTTGTGTAATGTTGAATAGGTTTGTTCCCCATTCTTTCCGTTCGTCTAGCAGGTTCACTTGATTCAGTATTCTCGGAAGACAAATTGTTTGACAAGTTTGTTGCTTGTTCATCAGAAGCTTATCCAATGACTGCAGGTTGAATTCATTGAACACACGGAAGTTCCAGCAAACCCGAAACGTCATTCACAGTTGCCAACAATTGTCTCGCTTTTCCAATGGCAGTAGTCGACCGTGCCAGTAAGGCTTTTCCTCTAGCGGTTAGAAAAGTACATTATTTGAGGATTGTTTAGATCAGCTATAAAGCAGTTCTTATTTCGCTTGATATGGTGAGTTTGGCGATTTATTTAAATGGTATCTGATGAATTTCGAAGTTTGCTAACTTTGAAGCCACTTTTTTGTTAATGAAAACCAGATTTTTCGTTCAAATCAATGACGCGGGCGGATGTGGACGTGTAAACAGGAGTAGCGCTTGATTTGGTTGATAGGGAAGTCAAATTCTCATCATCAAACAAAAGAAATTTAGCAAACGCAATGGCACTGTTAGAAATCATTCGAACTGTTTTTCCGGATGCAGTTTAAAAAACCAGAGCATCGGGAGACTTCGCCATACTATCATGGGATGTATGAAAGTCAACGTTTCGTTTTTCATCGAGCGGCATAGTTGAGGTATCATCGTTTGTCTCAATTAGAGCCTTGGCTTTTTCGACAGGTACTCGGAGTCCCTATGGAATAAGGCGGCGTTTGAGGAACGCAAAGTTTCCTTATGCGTCAAGAGAAATTTGAGGAATTCGCATTCCACCAGTTGCTTGCGAACATTTAATTATGTGATTCTTCAACTCTGAAGTGTCTTCAGACGATGTCAAGAGAGATAGACTAATTGTTAGAGCTTTCATGGCTTTCGGACCGAGAATAGATGGGCCAGTTTTAATATCAATGAATCCACAGTCAGCAGCATTGTGTTCATCTCGGATGGAGATCATACACGATCCAACGACAGAAATAAAATTTCGAGTAATAGCTTTAATTGTGAGGCTAGTAGGTTGAATTTTCGCATTGGGAGCAAACTGTTTTAGATCTCTCTGGGTAATAAGCGATTTAACGCTACCCGTATCTAGAATAAAATCTAAGGATTCGCCACTAGAAATACAAGAAATGGTTTTACGAATATGGTTAGAATTGCAAGATGTCACTGCCAGAGATAATGATTTAAATTCAACGTTATAATCGCTAACCTGAGCGTTTTCCGAATCAGTCTGATACGTTTAAGGAGTTCCACAAACGGATTCAATATGACCAGATTTTCCGCACTTGTGACATCTGGCTTGACTGAATCGGCAAGTGTGACGTGAGTGCAGTCTGCCGCATGACGCAAATTTCCCAATTTTGATTGAATTTGAATGGTATTTATCTAGGATTACGCGGCATGTCAATTATTCGTCATGACCATGTAACCAGAGTAGGAGAGGTCGCTTAGTATTATAACCAAAACCTTCTGTGCCAGGACAGTAGGTATCCGTCAATCATGTTACGCGATACACTCTGGTGGTCATCCCGAATAGCTAACGAAGTAGTATATCGCCCACGGTCTGCACAGAAAACTATAAATCTGGTCCTACTGGACAAAATTCGCATGTTTACTTCCAGATTCCGCTTTTGATTCTTAATTATCAATCACTCCAATTTAGCATTTTTGTTGAGCACTACCATCAACCCATAATACTCCCGAGAACGCGCATTCAGTGAGTTGTTAGATGATATTCCCCTTTAACACCACATTGAATTTAATACCCGATTACGCGAAACCGATTTACCTTCACTCTTGTATCTCGTTCCGACATGCAATGAGCAAGACATCGATATTGTTGTTTTTAAGAGTGCACTGGTGTTAAGTGATCTCGGTGTCATCCAGTTTGACTACCTGTTTGAGGTTGTAAGAACAAATGATGCCGTAATAAAGTTAGTCGGATCAACATTTGGTACTATCGTCTCATGAAAGAGATATTTAGGAAATCAAATACATTTCGCCACTAGGCAATAGCGACCACGCTGTAATTCTTCTTGACTGGACTTTAGTGCATCCTAGTCCTCAAGTAAAGATTTCCCGCAACTTTGGTCGAATGGACATAGTCCAACTACAAACTCAGGCAATAAATGTAAGCTGGCAACCAGACGAATTAGAACCTAGTGTAAAAATCAGGTGGAATATTACAAAAGAGCACCTTTTACAACTACAGGATGATTTTGCTCCTCTACAACCAGTGAGAACGCGAGGAAAACCACCCTAGTGGAGCGGGTCTATTCGCAAGGCTATTAGATGTCGTGACAGTAGCTGGAGGGCTTACAAATTCTATGGAACTCACAGATCTAAACTGCAGTACATACAGACCAGAAATTCAGCTGTTGCGCTGCAACGAGAAACTAAAACGGAGTTCGAATCCCGACTTGCCAAAAAAGAAAAGATTAACTTGAAAGTATTCATGGCTATGTTCTGTTCAAGCGATCATTAATAGAAGAAATAGCTACGTTAGTGCTGCATGATGGCAATACGGCTTTGACTTCACAGTACTTCCTGTTTGCTGATGATATTAAGATCCTAGGAACCGACAGTAGAGATACGCTAATCTCTGGTTTAGAAGACGTAATCAAGTGGAGGAAGACCTGAGACTTGCCACTAAACTTGGGGAAGAGCTGTCCCCTAACAACTGATTTAGCGACAACCCAACTAGAAGCTGGTGAAGGAACTATCAGAATAGCTGAGGTTCAGAAAGTGAAGGTTCTTGGCATTACTATAACAGGCGATTTTAAATGGGCTACTTAATGTGCCGAAGCTGCAAACAAGGCTCGCAGAGAATTGTTCAGAATTCGCTCAGCGTTATCTTGCCGAAAACCTTCAATATTCATTCCCTTATACAAAGTAGTAGTCCGGCCTTACTTGAAATACTGCGTTCAATGGTGGGTAATGTACTTAGAAAAAGATATGGCATGTCTCAGAAGGGTACAGCGTATTGCGACTAGGATGGTTGAGTGTCAGACAGGTAAATCCGATGAGGCTAGATTCAAGGACCTCGGTTTGTTCTCACTAAAGAGTCGGTGGCTGCGGTGACCTAATAGAAGCATTCAAGATTCTGAAGGGTCTTATGTGTGATAATATTACTGAAATGCTTAAACTTGCCCTTAAATTAGCTACAATTTGTAATTCTATGAAACTTCTCAAGAGTAGGCCCAGGTTGCTAGCACGTGAGCAATTTTTCAGCAACCGTGTGGTCAACTTCTGGAACGCTACACAAATGGGCGTATCAAAGTTGTCCATGATACGAGGCCCAACCACATTTTCATGGAAAGCGTTTAAAAGCACCCATGACTGGCTTGAAAACTCCCATAAAAGGGATCAACCTTAGCCACCATAAAATGTTTAAGTCATCTGCTGTAGTTGTCCTCGAAGATGTACTCCAAAATGGCCCGCCAGTAGAATACGAGCACATGGAAAACTCGCTTTCCAGTAGACTTCTGTACGAGGAAAATCTATGTACAACTGCCATTAGGCCGGTGCAAGCTCGTTCGCAAGGGCAGTCCAGCCACTTTTCAACTTCTTCGGTTTCAAAAAACCGGGTATCAGCGACGGTGTTCCCACCCGAGTAAAGTTGGTTTAAAATGTGCGCAGAATAGAAATACCCGTGTACTGTACACAAATGCTTGCAGTATACGTAATAAATGTGGTGAGCTGCAGCTTCCTGCACTGGAAAACCAGGTCGACATAATTGCCATCTCAGAATCATGGTTGAAACCAGATGATCATGTTCCGTCATTTGTATCAACTAAGTATGCCATCTATTGTCAGGATAGGTATACTGGTGCTACGGGAGGGGGTGGCAATTATGATAAACGAAGATCTCCCCCACAGTGAGACATCGATGGAGATCGCTTCTCACTCAATCAAACTAACATCGGTATTTCTTACTGTCGCTAGGAGAAGACTAGCACTTGCATGTGCTTATAGAAGCCCGACTGCTTCATCGTTAGACGACCAATTACTGATGGACACATTGGAAGTACTAAAAGGGCAATGCAACGCATTACTAATTGTCGGAGACTTCAATCTCCCGGGCATTGATTGGCGTACTGAATTTCTTCACCAGGGTCAGTTGAGTCGCAATATCTAGACTGGTTTCATGTCGGGGCCTTTTATCAACATGTCAGGGAACATACAAGGTTTAGGACAGGACATACTCCGTCAACTTCAGATTTGGTTCTATCGTCTCATGAAAGAGATATTCATGGAATCAAATACCTTTCGCTACTAGGCAAGAGCGACAACGCTGTAATTCTTCTTGACTGGACTTTAGTGTATCCTAGTCCCCAAGTAAAGATGTCCCGCAACTTTGGTCCACAGGACATCGTCCAACTACACACTCAAGCAATGAATCCAAGTTGGGAACCAGACGAATAAGAACCTAGTGTAAAAATCAGGTGGAATATTATAGAAGGGCACCTTTCACAACTACAGTCTAGTTTTGCTCCTCTGCAACCAGTGAGAACGCGAGGAAAGCCACGCTGGTGGAGCGCGTCTATTCACAAGGATATCAGATGTCGTGACAGTAGCTGGAAGGCTCACAAATTGTGTAGAACTCACATATCTAGACTGCAGTACATACAGACCAGAAATTCAGCTGTTGCGCTGCAAAAGAGAGCTGAAAGGGACTTTGAATCCCGACATGCCAAAAAAGCAAAGATTAACTTGAAAGCTTTTTATGGCTATGTACAGTCCAAGCGATCATTAAGAGCAGAAATAGGTACGTTAGTGCTGGACGACGTCAATACTGCACCGGAAAAAGCCGATGCGTTGCATTCATTCTTCTGCAGTGTTTATCGGTGCGATTCAGATAATTCTTTAGAAACTCACGAGTGCTGAGCAGCTCCCTTTAGCTCGGGGAGGTTTATTAGGAAATGTTCACCGCAGTTCTATCGCAGCCGTATAAAACTAAGTCAGCTGGCCACGACGGTATACATCCGGCTATTCTTCAAATATATAGTAAGCTTTGCAATCAGAAATCTTTTCGAATCTACCTTACTCCAAGGTATACTACCGGATGATTGGAAACGAGCGGCGGTAATAGCCATATGAAAAAGCGTCCCATTTCAGATGTACGCAACTACAGGCCAGTAAGCCTGACAAGCATTCTTCGCAAGTGCTTGGAAAAAATCATTCGGTACCAGGTATGTAAACATTTGGTAGCCAACTAGAAATGTATAAATTATTCACCATTCCTATCTTTGACTATTGTAACATAATATATACTAATATAAATAAAACCGATAGCATAGTTTTAGAAAAAATACAACGTTCTTTCTCAAAATCAATAATCGGTTAAACCACCAAACTATCCTATAGAGAAAGATGTATACAACTGAAACTCGATCCTCTATGGTTTCGCAGACTTAAGCATAACCTCATCTTATTCTTTAAAATACTGTCAACGGATAATATGGAAATACTGTAGCGGATAAATACTCAAAATAAGAACGCAGAAATTACAGAAAATAGCTGTAACTCACGAAATGTTCAGAGAATACAAATCCGTTACAATATCCTTCTTTTGCTCGAGAAATATTCTTGAAGGAAAATAAATTCCAACGAATGCTGGAATTGATGTCGAGATTGTTAGTCGCAACAGAATGTTAACATCGAGTCCAATCAACCGAATCCACAAGCACGCGAAATCAGAAGCACGAGTCGAGTTCGAAAAAGTGTATGTTGTGTATCCAAACATTAAAACAAAATGCAAGATACGGTACAATAATAACAATGAAAATATTGTCAGAATTGATTAAGAATAAATAATATACAAGTGCTACAGAACTCCCCCCGTAGAGCGTGGATCAGGAAAGAGAAACGCTCGATACTGTCAATGTTTGTAAGTCCCATCAAATAAGGTGTACAATATTGCAACCGAAACGGGTTCGTTTGATGCGCTTGGTATCGGGAACGCGTGTGGGTGGTTGTGATGGGGTGGATGATGTATCAGTCATTGGTTGGGTGGGAGGGGTGCAGGATGGGTTTGACATATCGTCAGTCATAGGTTGAGTAGTGGGTGTAGAGGATGGAGGCACACTGGGTAACGATTGTTCGATGTATGCAGGCTTCAGACGATCAATACTGATCGAATCACTTTTCCCGTTGTACTCGAGAATATAATACTTCGGTTTGCGTTGCAGGACTTTGTACGGACCGGTATAAGGTGCTTGCAAAGGTTTCTTGACGTTATCAACGCGAACGAAAACATGGGTGCATGTGTGTAGATCAGGGTGTATCTGATCAGGTCGAGTGTTCGGGCGTGTGGGTATAGGTCGGAGGGATCAAAAATGTTGTTTTAACCGGTTAGCATAGGATACTGGGTCAATTTCACCGGTAGTGCGAGCATCGATAAACATTTCACCGGGAAGTCTGATAGTCGAGCCAAAAACAAGTTCAGTGGGACAGCAACCTACATCTTCTTTGATTGTATTACGAATGCCGAGAAGAATGATAGGTAATCGTTCAGACCATTGTGTAGTAGAAGAAGCAGTGATTGCAGCCTTTAACTGGCGGTGAAAACGTTCTACCATACCATTGGCAGCGGGATGATAAGCAGTGGTACGGAGATGGGAACAACCAAGGATTCGATTCAAGTCCCGGAATAATGTGGATGTAAACTGTGAACCTCGATCAGTGGTAACAGTTGAGGGAACTCCGAAAATAGAAATCCATGATTCGATAAAAGCACGGGCAACAGTCTCCGAAGAAATATCGGGTATGGGGGTCGCTTGGGGCCAGCGGGTATAACGATCAACGCAAGTCAGGAGATAGGTGAACTTGTTACTAATTGGTAGGGGACCAACTATGTCAACATGAACGTGTTGAAAACGGGAGTTCGGGAGATCGAATTTGCCAGGGGAGGTCTTTGTATGACGGTGTATCTTGCTCGTTTGGCAAGCAACACAATGTTTAGCCCAAAGGCGAACGTCAGTACGGATATTAGACCAAATAAAGCGTGCTGTGATGAGCTTTACTGTAGAACGTATCCCGGGGTGAGATAAACCATGTAAGTGGTCGAAAACTTTCCGCCGATATGATTGAGGGACAAAAGGCCTCGGATTACCGGTGGAAATGTCACAGTAAATGTATTGCTCACAGTTCAGCAATGGCAAACGGACGATCTTTAGGGATTTATTAGACTGGATTGCGTCGAATTCCGGATCAATCTCTTGATTTCTGGCTATCTCGGGAAGATCGATAGCCGTATTCGAGAGTTCGTGAATGTCACCACGGGATAACGCATCAGCTACCACGTTGCTACAACCATCGATATGACGGATGTCGGTGGTAAACTGAGAGATGAAATCAAGGTGACGTAGCTCTCGCGGGGAATGCCGATCGGACGGTGAACGTAGGGAATTAATCAGGGGCTTGTGATCGGTATATATTGTAAACGTTCGACCCTCTAGGTGGTGACGGAAATGTTTAACAGCAAAGTAAATAGCTAAGAGTTCTCGGCTAAATGTGCTGTATCGAGTCTGAGTTGGCTGAAGCTTTTTGGAAAAGAAAGCGAGTGGTTCAATATGACCATCCACTATCTGTTGCAGAACGGCGCCAACAGCGACCTGCGATGCATCGGTAGTCAATAAGAGACGCGTCGAGGGATCTGTGTTGAGATGCTTTAAGGTTGTAGCCTTAATCAACCGTTCCTTGATAGCAGCGAACGCAGACGTGGCTTCAGTACTCAGAACCAGTGTCTTGGCATTTCCTTTCAAAAGATCTGTAAGCGGTTGTAGGGTTTGGGCGCACTGAGGGATAAAACGGCAGTAGTAATTCACCATACCCAAAAAACGGCGTAGACTTTTGATGGACTGGGGGAGGGGGTAGTTAGCAATGGCTTGGGCTTTTGCATGGACGGGTTGAATACCTTCGGCGTCGATCGTGTGACCGAGAAATTCGAGGGAATTCTGATTAAAAACGCACTTTTCAAAATTGATCGTGATACCATAGTCAACGAAACGTTGTAAAACGGTGTGCATATGTTGAAAGTGTTCGTCGGTAGATGAGCTTGCTATAAGAACATCGTCGATATAAACGTAAACAAAATCCAGGCCTCTTAAAACTTCATCCATGAAGCGTTGGAAAGACTGCGCTGCGTTACGTAGACCAAATGGCATGCGTAGGAATTCGGATAAGCCGAAGGAAGTAATAATAGCAGTTTTTGCAATATCTTCCGGGGCCACGGGAATTTGATGATATGCTCGAACAAGATCCAACTTCGAGAAAACACTTTTACCGCGTAGGTTCAACGCGAAATCGTGAATATGGGGGATGGGATAACGGTCCGGAACAGTAATATTATTTAGAGCGCGGTAATCACCGCAGGGTCTCCAATCACAGTTCTTTTTAGCAACCATATGCAGGGGAGAAGCCCACGAGCTGCTAGATGGACGTACAATGCCCATGTTGATCATAAGTTGAAATTCACTTTTAGCTGCTTTCAATCTCTCTGGTGCCAGGCGGCGGGCACGTGCAAAAACCGGGGGACCTTTCGTGAGAATGTGGTGGAGGACATTGTGCTTAGGTTTATCGCTATTGGACGAAGGGCGTGTGAGGGAAGGGAACTTGCAGAACAGTGACGAAAATCTGTCGTGTTCGGGCACAAACACACGCAATCCAAGCGTATTGATGCAGGCTACATTCCCGTGGACGTTAAGTGACGTGGTATCGTCGCGTAACATTCTCTGTCGCACATCGACCGTTAGGCCAAATTTGCTGAGAAAGTCAATACCAATAATCGGTTTTTGGACGTCCGCAATCAAAAAGATAAACGGGAATGGCCTACGCAAACCAAGGTTTAGTGTCAAACAAGTCTCACCATAGGTCGCGATCTTTGTGTTGTTGGCCGCCTGTAGTGTGATGCCGGAGGGTGTCAGGTTGCGTTGTGCCTGAGATCGGGGAATAACGCTAACCTCTGCACCTGTGTCGACAAGAAATTTCAACCGCGTGGATGAATCGTACACAAAAAGCAGGCGACTGTGGGAGGGGCCACCAGCAGCTGTCGCGATTACTGGCTGGCGTGGAAGTTTACCGCAGGCTGTTTGAAAAGCCTGTGGGTGTTTACATCCGGGTCGACACCTTTTTGCACGATCGCCAAATCGGTAGTGAAAGTAGCAGAACGGCTTGTTGTTATGCG
>JACCGJ010024455.1:0-11245 GCA_013407085.1 Atriophallophorus winterbourni
GCGCAGCAGACGTGGTTGGTCAGAGTGAGCAGAGGATGGGTAACGTGTGAGTCTCGTTAGGCATAACGGTTTGATAACCTGGATCTTCATGGAAGTACACAAGCGTTTCCACTGAAGTAGATCATGGGCTTGTTTAGCATTGAACTGCGATTCAGCAGACTCAACAACGTTGGTGCAAATAACAGAGAAATGTTTCAACGTTGACTTGATTTGTTTTGGCATACGAAGAGGACATGGTTGCTTTTTGGTCGGTGTAGTAGCAGTGAGTATGAAAGCACAAGCCTGATCCAGGCAAAGTGCCGCACAGTCAGAGACTGCACGTGGGCTAGGATACTGTCAGGTTGCCCAGGCCTAGACAGATATGAGGAAGAAAAAAGAACAATAAATGGTAGTGAGACTTCAGCCTGTTTTAGCATGCAGCTCACTACTTCTGGACAATCAATTTAGCACGGTTAGCGGCACAGCACATAGTACTGCACGATTGCACATCCGTGCAATGGGTCTAGAGGTGGCATTACAAGGGTAGGGGGCAGTTGTTTCTAAATTCGCAGGAGGATTTATTGGAGTGGATAAAGTGGGCTGGAAAGTGAGATCGGCTCTCGCATTGCGAGAGCTCGCTTCTCGTTCACCAGTCTAGGTCATCTCTGGAAGCGGTCTGACGTGAGTTTGAGACTCAAGGGGAGAGTTTACCTGGCCTCAGTCAGGTCGGTCTTGCTTTACGTGTGCGAGAGCTGGGCAGTACGCGCAGAGGAGCTCCGGCGCTTGGAGGTGTTTGAACATCGATGTTTACGGAGGCTTGCACGAGTGTGGTGGCAACACCGCACTAGCAACGTTGAAGTGAGGCACCGTGTTCTAGGTGTGGACAGCCTGATGCTACGAGACCTAATCGACCGTTCCCGTCTCCGCTGGCTAGGGCATGTCTTGAGAATGAAGCCTGAGCGCCTACCCTTCCGCGCGCTGCGTGTGTCGGTTGGCCCAGGCTGGCGGCGGTGTTCAGGTGGACAACCGCTGACCTGGAAGAAGGCCTTAAAACGCTTGACGTCGGGTTTAGCTCGGGTCGGACGAACGCGGCTTCCTGGGTGGGGTCCAAGGGATAGTGAGTGTCTGTGGCTTGACACGCTGTCGACGATGGCTGAGAACCGGCAACAGTGGAGAGAGTGCATTCTATTTTGTGTTCCCCCCTCAAATTTGTAAAAAAATCAAAAAATCGACATGTGGAACAATGGACAAAAAAATTCCCCCTCATATTGTACCTTTTTTTCTTTCTTTTTCTCGTGCATTGCCGGGTGGCACTTTTTCATTTTTAAATGATTATATATATATATATATATATATATCTATATATATTGGGTGTGGTGTGTGTGTGTGTGTGTGTTCATTATTCTGCCACTTCCACCCAGTAATCGTTGTATTACTATCACTTTTAGCAATCATGGAAAATGCGCCTGCAATTCCACAGCCCTTGCCTACATCGCAACAAGTTTTTTCTGCGCAACCAGCAGTACCTATGTCAATGCTACCGGGTATGGCCTATGGTCCCGGTTCCGGACAGCAACCAATGCCAGTTTATGCAGCTCCCATGCCTCAGTCGAATATAAACCCTGGTCCGTATGCTTCTAGTGGTCAAATGATGATACCTCCCGGTGGATCTGTTCCCAGACAAGTTACTCCCAACGTGCTAATGGCCAGACAAAGCTGTACTGGTGTTGATCAAGGTACCTTTCCCCAACAACTGCATGGTATGCAGCAACCTCTCTGTCAACCCAGTGAAGCAACTCAAAATATTCAACAGACTCCATTTTTAAAAGACCAACTAGTTCAGCTGCGTGCACAAATCAACGCCTACAAGTTGTTATCCAAGTCTCAACCGGTCCCTGAAAGTTTGCTGATGGCAGCTGGTGGCAGGCCAATTTCAGCGCTGACCTCTGGATCAGTTTCTAACGCAGGCCAACCACAAGCTTGGTCGACTGCTGGTCAATCAATCCCTTTAGCCCCCATGTCATCCGCAAAACCGGAATCTGATCTGAAAAGGGTTCCACAAACACAATCTGAAAGTGCGTCACAACCGAATGTTGTTGCTACCCGAGTTGTTCCTTCAGTCGGTTATTCGCCTTACCTCGGCCCAGCATCCACGACAGGCTTTTTAACTGCCGGGAGCCATACCTTTGGGCGCAGTAGATTAACGCCGATGCAGCGTCCCCAAGGACTGGATCCTGTCGAGTTGCTCAAAGAACGCGAACAACGTATTCAATCACGCATTGCTCAGCGTATCAAAGAACTAAGTTCTCTATCAGTTTTCTCTACCCCAGAGCAACGTGTCTCGCTTTTACTAGAGTTGCGTTCACTTCGTCTATTAAACTTTCAAAAGCAATTGCGTCAAGACATTGTATCAGCCATGCGTCGAGATACCAGCTTAGAAACTGCTCTTAATGTAAAGGCTTACAGGCGGCCAAAGAAACAAACTTTAAGAGAGGCGCGTTTCACGGAAAAACTCGAAAAGCAAATGAAACATGAACAGGAGAAAAGAAGGCGCCAAAAACATCAAGAGTTTTTAAATGCAATTCTTAGTCATGGGAAAGACTTCCGTGAATTTCATCGTGTTGCACTTAGTCGAATGGCAAAAATTAACAAAGCTGTATTGAATTACAAAGCGAATGCTGAGCGTGATAAACGCAAGGAACAAGAGCGAATCGATCGTGAACGTATGCGACGCTTAATGGCTGAAGATGAAGAAGGTTATCGTAATTTGATCGATGCTAAAAAGGATCAGCGTTTGCATCACTTGCTTACTCAAACTGACGAATTCATCGGTAATTTAACAAAACTTGTACGTGAGCACAAACGTGAACAAACCAAGCAAAGAGTCAGAGAAAAGTCAGAGCGTCGCCGAATCGCCCAAGAAACCGCGTTACAAAACGCCGTGAACTACTACCGTCGTCTGGCAGAAGAAACGATCAAGAATGGTGGGCCACCTCCTCCGTATCTCTCCACCCTACCAACATCTGATAAATTCCCCGAAGAACTTAATCAGATTAACCGTGATTGGATTTCGGGAAAAGCACCTTCGGTTCCTTCGGTACCTTGGCCCGAGGTTCGTATACCAATGTATCAGACAACTACCAAAGAAATTTGTGAAGGAGAATCTGCTCCTCTTGCTTCAGAGGTGTATTCCTGGTTGCAGGAACACCCAGGATGGGAGGTAAGTCTATGTTTCTGCATTGTGTCAATTGACTTTTAGTTAATTGAGCAACAACAGATCGATGCAATTGATGCTACGTAACGATTCACCATGTTTAATATCTTGTGGGTAGTTTTACCGTAAACTCCATCTATTCTCGATATTGTCGGTTTATTAAATCACTCATTGGTACTGAAATTCACCATGGTTACCGTGGTGCTTGTCTTTCACTATGCTGCATCTTAATTGCCGAAAGAATGCTTATATAGAAGGTTCGAGGTTTCATATATGTTCGTAAATAATGCTTTTTATCGATTCATTCGTTCAAACTCATCAGTTTGGTAAGCTTATTACAAGCATAGATCTAGGCACAGTCATTGACTTCACATGGACTGAGATATTGTTGCTTTTCCCAGACCCAGACTTTTATAAGTTTGTGTGTGTATTGCTGTTGGCCATCTTAAATTGATTTCAGTATATCTTTTAGTATACGATCATTTAACATTATCTGCACATCACCCAGCCAGTGTCGGTTGTGCTATCGTAGTTGGGTGAACATACTTTGTAGACCATTTTAGCACTGGTTACTTTGTCCATCCACAATATATTCAAGCTTCAATGGGGCTCCGTAAATGAAAATCATTCAGCTTTCATCCATGTCTCGTGTGGATTGTCCAGGTTTTTGTGCCATACAGTAAAACATTTAGTACGCACGCGCTGTATACCATTATTTGTCTTCACACTCAACTGCTGATCAGGCTGCGCATGTAGTACCTTGGTTTGAGCTCTCAAACGATTCTAGTTGATTCGTTTGCCTTCCGATCGCGTGCATAGGTCAATACCTCTTGCTTGCGTCCTAAAAGCTTGCTTCCGCAGCCAAGAAATGAAAATGCCGAACAGTATGTTGTGGTCTGTAAATATATTTGTCACAAAATCATGTATTAGCATGACATTTAAGCGGTCCTGTTTTCCTTGGAAATTTAAAAGTGGGATGCTCGACACATAAAAATGGTCTTTTCGAAACGCTTCTCCTCTAGCTCCTGCCAACCGATGTCGACGGAAGTACCATTCACGATTTATTGGATTGGGATGATGATCTCAAACGAAAACGTCGCACGGTCGATGACGAGGATGAGGATGATGACAACACCATGGTTCACGTTGGCACGGAAGACGATGAATATAATAGGCGTGGAGATTCTGGGGCAAATGTTCCTCAATCCTACTACACCCTGGCACATGCTGTTCGCGAGGAAGTCAAGGAACAAGCGTCGATCATGGTTCATGGTCGTTTGAAGGAATATCAGCTTCGAGGTTTGGAATGGCTCGTCTCGCTTTACAACAATAATCTGAATGGTATTTTGGCTGATGAAATGGGCCTGGGAAAAACCATTCAGACGATCGCTTTGATTACTCATTTGATGGAGAGGAAACGCGTCAACGGGCCATTTTTAATCATCGTACCTTTATCGTAAGTCATTTTCTTAACCTTTCGCTTTCTACTCGTTTATTTAGCCTTTTGTTCACACTGATTGCTTCAAATCGTTAACTATTATTAATGTCGTAGCACGACAAAATACAAGCTTTCCTGAACACCGATGAAATGGTGATTATCTCCGATACGCAGAGAAACGAATCCCCAATTGTTACTCAATACTTTATATTCGTTGCTCAGGTACCTCTTTTCTGTGTGTTCGTTTTTCTGTAGTTTTTGTTACCTCCATTCTTTTCCTTCTGTTTTCGATTTTATTGGATCATCATTTTATGACAGTTGGACGTTTTGTGCTTGTTACTGATGTAATACTGTCCGTGCTGTTAATGATGATGATGATGATGATTACTGGTATGCCTTTTCAGTGTTCTTACTATTATTACTTTTGTGTTTTCGGTTTGAGTTTGGTCGAGCCACCCCCTCCTCACTACCATTGCTCTGTGCACGGATGTGCAATTGTGCAGTACTTCGTGTGTGCGGCTAACACCGTTGTAAATTGATTGGCCAGAGGCATTGAGCTGCATGCTGAAACAGGCTGGAGTCTGAATACCATTTCTATTCTATTTTCTTCCTCATATCTGTCTAGGCCTGGGCACCATGACAGTATCTCAGCCCATGTGCAGTCTCTGACTGTGCGGCACTTTGCCTGGATCAGGCTTGTGATTTCATACCATACCAATGCTATTATGTTTACCAGTGAATACATGTGTCTCCGATGTGCTGCTTCCACTTTTCTTGTGTTACCTCAGTTGCCCAGCAAACCCTTTAAGCTCACACATCACATTTTAAACACGCAGTTTCTGAATCGACCATTCCGTTTTCATATTATTCAGAGTCATGTCGAATTGGGCCATGGAGTTCGATCGATGGGCACCAAGCGTGAAGAAAATTCTGTACAAAGGATCCCCGCAAGCACGTCGCTTGTTGCAACTTCAGTTGAAAGCCTCGAAAATCAACGTGCTATTAACCACCTATGAGTATGTCATCAAGGATAAAGCCGCTTTGTGCAAGGTGCGTTTGTTTTTCATTATTTATTTTTGTTGAACCAGCGTTAATTCGCCTGTCGAACTTGGTGTTTCACCCAAATTCTCCGCCATACTTCTTTGTGAAACGCTTCTGATAGTAGAAAGTAAACTTAGTGTGGATTAATGTCTGTATCATAGTACAATCTTTCAGTCATCCTACTGAAACTACGAACAAACTGTAGATAGTTGACAGTCACGTCGATTTGGTTCCAAAGGTTGTCATAGCCGGGGGTGGCAGTTGGGATAAGATCACACTGTCTATAAAATGCTCCCATATGGCGCGCGTCTCAAATAGCCTCTGGCAACCAAGTCCAGCTTCTGGCCTGCACGAGTGACTCCCCGAACCTGACGGAACTGCTTATACCAACAGGAGAAGGGGTGAGTGACTTGCGCCAGTTTGCTTCGGGCAGATGGAGTTCGTTAGCCTGGGAGGGCATGTCCTCTTAGGGAAGAAAAACCCTGATTTTAAACCTTCGCTGCCCGATCGCGGGAAAGCCTTCGTGAGAAAAACCTGAGGAACAATCTGGAGCAGACTCCCGCAGACGGTTAGTTGGTGCACACCACCTCTTTCTGGCAACTCCCTGCTGCCTTGGTTGTGCAAAGGCTAGACAAGCTGACTCGAACAAACGCCAAGTGGTGCTGGGGACGCCGCTTTGTACCCAAATTCCCAAGAATCTTCATTGAAGCCGACTCATCCCCCCGGAGGAGATAGTCGCACAAAAGTAAAGTAGTAAAAGTACGTCGATGGACGCATATAGGTTGTTGTATCAGAGAAGGGTTATACTGGTTTTCGTGTGTACAACTCGGACTACCTTTTTGTTTGTCTCGTGCGAACATATGATTGACTTGTTTGGGCGTACAACATGAGATCATAGCCAGGCATGACTCGACACATCTTCGGGCCGTGGCACTATGGCTTCCTCAATTCCACAAGATATAATTGTGCAGAATTTCTATACTACGCAGATAATGCCGAGCTAAATTGATTTGTCAAAGGTACTGAGCTGCATGCGAAAACACGCTGGAATCTCACTACCATTTCCTGTTCTTTTTTCTTCCTCATATCTGTCTAGGCCCAGGCAACCTGACATTATCTTAGCCCACGTGCAGTCTGACAGTACGGCACTTTGCTCGGATCAGGCTTGTACTTTCATACTTACATACATACATGCATGCATGTTGCATCCAGTACATACATACATACATACATACTCATACTACATACATCTACATACATACATACATACATCCATACATACATACATACATACATACTCATACATACATACCTACATAAACAGGTATGAAAGCACAAGCCTGATCCAGGCAAAGTGCCGCACAGTCAGAGACTGCACGTGGGCTAAGATACTGTCAGGTTGCCCAGGCTTGGACAGATATGAGGGGGGGAAATGGAAATAGAAATGATAATGAGACTCCAGCGTGTTTCAGCATGCAGCTCACTACCGTTGGCCAATCAATTTAGCATGCATACACATATACATACATACAATTTGTGCCGTAGTTCTGTACTGCGCTGGAAACGCTGTGCTAAACTGCCACCAGTATTGAGCTGGTGGCTAGACTATCACTGCCGTTTTCATTTCCTTGATATCATTCAAGGCCTGGACAACCTGACAGTATCTTAGCCCACGTGCAGTCTATGACTGTGCGGCACTTTGCCTGAATCCAGGATTGTGATGTCAAACTCGCCTATCTAGGTAAAAGGCTTCGTATTCCCATGCGATTATCACCTGAACATTCGAAAATGGTATGCTCGCTTCACCGCAATCTTCGATTTTATCCACGTATCCACACTGTGCCCTTGGAGATATTCTCACCCCCCCTCCCGCGACTCACCCCTCATTTCTCTCGCTTACCTCTTCAGGTCAAATGGAAATATATGATCATTGATGAAGGCCATCGTTTGAAGAATGATCACTGCAAATTGACTCAAGTGTTGAACACCTACTATACCGCCCCATATCGTTTGTTGCTGACCGGAACACCTCTACAAAACAAACTCCCCGAGCTGTGGGCATTGTTAAACTTCCTTTTGCCTACAATATTTGAGAGCGTGAACACGTTTGAACAGTGGTTTAACGCGCCCTTCTCTGCAACTGGAGAAAAGGTGAGTCGGTGTTTGTTTGTTTGTTTGCTTGCGACGTGACTACGGTTATTCAACCTGATTGCGCATTTTCTCGAGCAGCAGCAAAGATGCTGAGTGACAATTTTCAGGCGATGCCATATTGCCACCCCGTAGAGCCTTTGCTAATGTCTATACCTGGGTAACCTGACAGCATCTTAGCCCACGTGCAGTCTCTGACTGTGCGGCTCTTTGCCTGGATCAGGCTTGTGCTTTTACATCACACAATAATGGAATTATATTTGTTGGGTTTCTTTCACAGAGTAATTTTATGCCGAATCGTATGTTAACCACGTTGACCGACGCTAATTTCTTCTTTTGTACCGATGCTCAATGTAAGAACCTCCTTAATCTGTGAAACCATGTTCGAGCAAACTGAGCACTTCACAGCTCATCGTTGGCTGCCGTGGTCACTGCAAGACAGCCCTAGTGTTTCGTGTTACCTGATTGCTGTTTGCATGTAGTTCTAGGCACCTGAACCTGAGCTATATACACTCAAATCTCAGTACTATGCCACCCGTTGGGACCGAGCAAGAGTGGCATAGTAGCGAGAGCGGCATGGTAACGAGGTTTTGTAAAAACGGCTTTATTTTCTCAAGTCCATCATTTATTTGCTCAATCGATCAGTCCAAAGCTCTCAGAAATAGTCGGCTGACGCATCTTCTTTCGTCGGATCTCATTCATCTCGTTGTCTAGCCGATCACACGCTTGCATCAGTCTCGTCCAGGTTGAAGACATCATCTGCAGAGAACTGCCTGAGTAAGGGCCGGAGAACCTGCTGCTGCCAATCAATCAGGGATTGGGAATCCACCGCTCCAGCTTTGCCCTGCACTGTCTTGAACGTGACGCCATTACGCTTCTTGAAGCTGTCTAACCAACCGTCGCTCGCCATGAAGTCTGGGATGTGCATCAGCTCGGCCAGTTTTATCGCCTTCTCCTTGATCAGATCGCCGCTGACAGGTAGATTCAGTCCTCTTGCTTGTTTCAGCCACATCAGCACTCCCTCCTCAAACTTCGGGTCATGAGGTGATTGGCTTGTTGTAGCTGGCGTCAGGAAGAAACATCGCGTGTTTGACCTTGAAACCGGCTGACTATATGCGTAAAATTCGCAAAAATGCACTTTTAAATAGTCAGAGAATAGTGGCAAGTAACGAGAGTAGGCAGTGGCATAGTAAATTTATTTCGTATTGAATTTTGTCGGGACCGAGCAAAAGTGGCGTAGTAGCGAGAGTGGCATAGTAACGAGGTGGCATAGTACCGAGATTTGAGTGTAGTGTAGCATTCCATTCTAGAATGTTGATAATGATGGCAAACATTTCACGATACTGTTTGCTTTGTAGTTCAATGCATTGCGTTGCGTTCATTTAGCTTTTCAACTAAATCGTGTTTGTCTAGTTGTATTATCTCTATTCTCCGTTTCCTATCTCATATCTGTGTCTAGGCATGGGCAACCTGACAGTATCTTAGCCCACGTACAGTCTCTAACTGTGCGGCACTTTGCCCGAATCAGGCTTGTGCTTTCATACATACATACAGTTGTATTATCGCTTGAGACCTGTGCTTCATAGCGATGTGGATGATGACGGCGAATGTTATTGCCTGCTTGTCTGAACACGGAAATATTTTCCCTCTCGTTCAGCTTTACTCTTCGTCTATCTCTGAATCCGTACCATCATTTGATTTCATCTAGATTCACTGCTTTTTGTTTATAATGAATAAGGGAAGCTGCCATGCTGATGTTGCTCTACTCGTTCACGAAACTTGTTTGAATGCATGTTTCAATCGAGGTGTAGGCACCTCTTTCCAGTTTGTTTGTGCTTACTCTTCTATAGAAGCCGTAGCAATTTAAGTCCCACCCTTCCCCATCTTTTAGCATTTTACTTTTTCATGGTTGTATGGCAGTTAAACGTTCGGTACGTGCTACCGGTGTAATGCTGTCTTCGATGATGATGATGATGATAATGGACTTCCCTTTTTCGTGCCTTCTATCAATGTTATCCACCACGTTTCATTGTCATCGCATTCCACACATTCGTGCTTTTCATTTCTCTCAACCTATTCGGTTACGCATAGGTCGAACTGAACCAGGAAGAAACACTACTCATCATTCGTCGGTTGCACAAGGTACTCAGACCGTTCCTGCTGCGGCGACTCAAACGTGAGGTGGAATCTCAGCTTCCGGATAAAGTGGAGTATGTGCTCAAATGCGAGATGTCCGACTTGCAGCGTGTGCTCTACTCGCACATGCAATCCAAAGGTGTGATTTTGACGGATGGGTCGGAAAAGGATAAAAAGGTTTGTTTGTTTTGCTTTTCACGTTTTCTCATCGCAGTGCTTTACGTTGCATTGTTTTCAAAAGGTGGCGGCCATGAGGTGTGGGCTGGGTGTCTTTGTTTTAGGCAACTGCTTACTTTCATTGATTTCGTTCCCGATAAGGCTTCTATGGCCGGCGCTTATATCCAGCTTCGTTAGCACAAAGTGGCTTAGGTGTTCTGATCCAGTATCGCCGGTGGCGATAGACGAGGCCTAATGCCGCAGTCTACGTAGCGACCTTTAGTCTACACCACTGTTGTTCAACTGGGGCATCACCCCCTTCCAACTGCTCAGCAATATCATCTATGAGCTTCTTACGTTGTTCCGGGTTACCTAAGCCAGCCAAGTGTAAACACTTCCTAGGTGTTTTCCTTTAGCGCAGTTTAGCAGACGAAGTCGGAGTTTTGCGCGTGTGATCAGTGCCTGCTGCATTCCCTGTTTCGGCCCCGCGATAGGACGTACAGTCCAGCACTGAGAATGCAATCGATCTGATTCGCTGTTCTTCCGTCATTCGAGTACCATGTTACAACGTGTTTTATAGAATGCTGGAACTTGGGGTTTGTTGATGGCAAACTCAATTAACCGGTCTCGCAGCGCTGTCATAGAACAAATCTGCCTAAAATTCCGTTTGTTGTAGCATCTGTTGATCCAGTACGGGCATTCCAATTGCCGGCCACAACCAATATCTCGTTTCCAGTTACTCTATCTACGACGAATTGTAGTTGGTTATGAAAATCGTTTCTCGCATTTTGGTCGGTATACACTAAACCGACCGTTCACATTAGAGGCATTGTGCAAAGCGTCGCCTGCAAGCTGGGGGGAGCGCAAATACAGCTCTTGGCTGCTGAACGTAGATCACGCGGCCGGCGTGCAGCTGACGCCCGAGTTCTGACTATCGTTGCAAGCGCTGCGGGAGAGATTGTTCCTCCTGAATCGGACTGTTTAGTCATTGGAAAAGCTGTAGAACATGAACATTCATGCGATTGTGATGGGCATCCATGGTAGACATCGACCGAAGGAGGCCAACAACAACACTAAACCGATAGTAATATTGAAAGTATTATTATTATATTTGCACAATCTGATACAGATAT